>CM032228.1:163860000-164175000 GCA_019009955.1 Riptortus pedestris
TCTTGGGAAGTCGTCGAACAGTCGGTTGTCGGTGCTTTGAAGTCCGTCGTAGAATTTGTGGTAGCGTCGTCTGATGAAAGAGGCGATTGTGGGTATGTTGAGCAGTTGGTGTAGTTCTGGTGCCTTGGTTTGTCTCAAGGATGTATTATATGTGATGGTTTGCAGGATAGAGTTTTGAAACTGCTGAAGCTGTTGAAGAGTAGACGGAAGAAGAAATCGAAAGAGTGGTGTTCCGTATGTTAGTGTGGGACGCAAGACTCCAGTGTATATAAGTTTCTTCAGTCTGAGTGTGAGCGTCTGTGATCTGAGTATGTGACCAAGGGAGCGGGCTAATGTATGTCCTTAGAATTTAAGTATGTCATCTATATAATGATGTTTTCAGCTGCGAGAGGTTTTCACTTTCAGACATTGTTATTAATTTTCCAAATTTATTTTATTTTGATTTGAATGTTGCAATTATTTTCTTTTCTTTATTTATATTTATGTATTTGCGTTATTATTGTTGAGGGTTTTTATTTATTTCAGTTATTGGTCTACAACTGTGTGTTTTTAAGAACGTGTAGTGCGCATTCTACCAGATAATCTCAGAACTAAAACGTCTTCTTTTCCTTCTCTCATTTTTTCTTTTCTTTTACGTACCAAGTTTTTGCGATATTTTATTTACTATTTGTTTTTAGGCAAACGTGCACATTACAAATGTTGTTTTTTGCGTTATTAAAAGTAGATTTTTTTTAAACATAATATTATTAAATTTAATATCCTAATCGCTTGATATATAATGCAGGACAACGTCTGCCGGGTCCGCTAGTATATATATATATATATATATATATATATATATATATATATATATAAGAAATGTTTCAAAAACACATTATATTTACACCATAATATCTGATTTTCGTTAAGGTAAATCTGTTAATTTGTTTTATGACTCAATTTAACCCAGTCACTACCTCTGGGGCTGATTCCTTACTTATAATTCTGTATTTGTTTAAATACGAGTCTTTATAACAAAATATCTTGCCTGGGAATGGTTGATAAGTAAATAGTTCAGAATGTATGTGGGCCTAGGCGTGTATTGGAAACCAGACAAGGAATATCAGTTAAGACATTCTTCAGGAGCTGATTACCAGATAACATACGTAAAACATTCCTTAATGATTTTTCTTGTTCTTCACTCGTTTTAACTATTCGTAAAACCTTCAGCAGTCACAGGCCTGCCGCGGAAGTTTGTTCTTATTACGCGATTTACACACAATTTCTTCAAATTATTCATTCAATTATAACGAAATAAAATAAAAGTCCGTCACGCAGGGACTGCGTAAACTAAGCAGATTTCCCTCGTGAAGTATAGTAATAGATAAATCTACATACTGCTATCACAACACTAACGTGAATATATAATGAACCCACAAGGTATCGAAATATATCAGTGAGTAATGGAATTAAAGAGGTGGTGAAGTTGATTATTTTGAACTTGCATATGACCATGACAGTAATGAAGATTGTTGTCTTCGCAGTGACGGTGTTAGTGTTGATAATGACGTGCATACTTAATGATGCAAGGAAATAACAACGTAATCTAAATGGTGTAATGAAGAAGGCGAATGACGAATTTTCAAAACTTCATTCAAATGTTCAAAACTTTTACCTAGTTAATGACGCTCATTGAAATAACATACAATGTATGTAATAACTAGATAAAGAACATGATTAAATAACATTTCTCAATTTGACAGATTATATCGGAGATGTTAAACTTTACCCTTTCTCTAAGCACCCACTCTTGATCCCATTTTGGTCATTAATTAATTTGAAACTTAACCTCTATTTGTACATGCCACAGTAAAATATCGGTATACATATTTCTGTTTTGGTAACGTTAAATGATAATTACGGTTGCAAGAGTGTTAACGGATAAATGCATACATACAAATTTCAACGAACTTCATTATCATTAACCACTAGGTAAATTCAAGGCCCCCGTAAGGGCTACTGGCGCCTGTGTGCAAAAAAGGATTTTGGCGCCCCTTATCGTCATAGGAATCTTGGTATAATGGCAGCAATCTTGGTATAGGATTAGGATTAATATGATTTGGGCAATCAACAACTAGGTTATTATGCCCTTTATAGTAGTATAATGCTGTTTACAAGTCCCTGTTTTACTCTATGTCTTAAATAATATCAACTAATATATTGGAAATACCACTCTTGTCATATCCTAAGGGCATTAAATTTACTAATTTTCTATACAATTATTTCTTAACTAAATCTATAAATACATTTTTATATTTGCTTAAAGATGTGTGCTAGTAACACAAGATACGTTGTACCTATTTACACTTCTCAGTACTGGCTTTATATTTTTAATTGCCTTTATATTTGGCCAATAATTAATAATTATTGTACATTTTTTAATACTGGCAATATACTTACTTATCCTATATAATAATAGTATATACACTATTTCATTATATATTATATTACATAAACATATATTTCCTCCCTTACAAGTACATATTTTCAACTGGCATAATAATTAGCCGATATTACAATCAAATGACTTCGATAATTATAATATAATACACATTCTTTCGAAAAAATAAAAACTTGAGTATCACCCATAACCAAATTCATAACGTTGCTAATCTTATATCTTGAGTCTTATGATGAATGGTTTACCCCTGAATAATGTAATGTCAGATTATGGCATCTAAAAGTGTACTATTGAGCAAGACAACCATTGAAGCTGTGTCGAGGCTAGATCGAACGTGTTACTAATCTTTTTATTGTAACTAATCGTCATTGATCGGATTTCTCAAGGTCATTTTATCACAAGCCTTTCCCAGATCATTTGGTTGTATTTAACCTCCCCCCCCTAAAAAAATCTTCATTAATACAGTAATTAAATATATCTAATGAAATAATTAAATTGTTTATTAACGTCCACTTTTTGCAACTAAGGCTTATTGGGACGGGTTATATACATGTTACCAACCTTTTCTAGCTATGGTGGTAAGGATTTAATTTAATGGATCGAACGGGAATCGAACTCGCCATTCTAGGTTTACCATGTAAGATTAAGTTCAACGCTTTAACTCTAATGAGATTTTATATGAAACCCAAATAATTTCATGTGCTTCGAAAAATTCTAGCTTCATTTCAGATTTAACCTAGAGTGGCGAGTTCGATTCTCGCCTGGGCAAAGTAAATTATTTAGTGACGGAATTCATTAAATAACATCCTGAGTCCCACCCTGACTAGAAAAGGATGGTAACCTGTAGATAACCTGTCCCAATTAGCCTTAGTTGCAAAAAGTGGACGTAATAATAATAATTTAAGATTTAATTTTAAACACCCCAATTAATAAAGGGTTACTTTAAACAAACCATTAAAATTTCAAACTCTAATAAGGAAGTGCGAGACTAATTGCTCCTGACCATGGAATATATTATTGATTAAACTGTGCGTATTCATGTTTCCAAAAAGTGTCGCTCTTGCATAAGCATTTTAGAATAAGTAGAGACTCATCTCATTAAACTGCAATGTGAGCTGAAAAGTGTACAACATCAGAATATTGTATTATGCGATTAGATAAATAGGCCTTAAATTGTTGGTTTAACTATGCAGTTTGAAAAAAAATGTTTGTACACGTAACTTTATATAAACAACTCTTAAATACAGATGACCTACGATTGCGAAAAGCCAGTTATAATTATTAGAAGTGATTGGAGCATAAGTAATGAAGTCTATTGTTAGGTTCCAGTACGTGAGTTGCATAATAACAGGGAGGCAATGTTTTGACTCGCAACAAGTGGATCAAACCATATTTAGTGTGTTTCTACAACAACTAATTCTCCAGGGCCACAGAACCAAATACTCTAGGCCCAGCAAAGCTTCCCTAAATATTAGACCCTTAACCGTACTGCAATAACCGTTGTAATGATATAATTCAATATTTACAAGGGAAATCGCTAATAGTAATTTAATACTTTCAATTTTAAAGTTATGTAAATAAATCTAACAATCAGTGTCTTGGAGCAATATTATAATATTAGCAATAAAATATATGTTGGTTGGCCACTAAAGGCTTAGGGCTATACTACCAACAAGTTTATAAACGAAATGAATTGACAAAATCACAATTTTTCTTTGATCGTTACCAAATGTGATATATAATCGTTTTATGTAAAAAGAAATATCAAGTTCGTTATGACTGAAATCGGACCTGTGGAAAATTCTAAATTTCTCCGTTACTATAAGTCGAATCGAATAACTGCATAGAACCAATCTTATTGCAAATTGAATATTCTATAAATATTGTTCTATACATATTTTCTGTATCATGAAGATTAACCGAGATATTTGGATTTTATAAGTTTTCCGCTTTCAGTAAATCCCCACTCCTGCTCATGTTATATTAATAATAAGCTGTTATATCATAAACCACTTCATTACAAGGTTAAAACCAAATATTGTTTTCATTGAACTTTTACTTTGTGCGATATATGCAAATACGTTCTTCTGATCTCCCCTCCTCCTATTGTTCTTGGATTACTTAAATTTAAGTGATTGAGATAAAAATTATTCTGATAATTATACAGTACTAGCTATAGTAAAAGGTTTTCAATAAAATTAACATGTTATATTTAGATATATTTCATTAATTGTATTTCTTTCCGGACTAGAATATTTCTATCTATCTATTCAGCGCTGCAAGGTTGGCTGGCCTTTTTGTTTACGATTCAGACACTTTCCTTTGTAGAGATTATTAACTTGTAAATTATATGAATGATTATTAATATATATAAAGATAAGATTGAAATATAAAGATTAAATGCACGAAATATTCATATTCCATATTGATATTCATCAATAACACAAGTGCCCTGTAACATGAACAGTAAATGTGCAGTCATTCATATTGTTACATTTATTAAATAAAACCCTTAGTCCTACCCTGGCTAGAAAAGGATAGTAACCTGTATATAACCCGTCCCCATTAGCCATAGTAGCAAAAAGTGGTCGTTATTAAATAATTTAATATTTAATTTTAAAAAGATAATAAACCTTGATTTTTAGTGTTCTTATGATTGCAAAATTAAATACACAAACTTTAACGACCGGATTTATCACCAAATTCCAAATCCGCTGGCGGTTTTAGTTTTGTTCCGGCTACTATTTTTGCATGAGTACGTTAGATGTAATCGTGGACAGCTGACCGGTATGCCAGTAAATTTGGTGCTCATTCCAATCCTTTTAGAGTGTAATGACTACTTTTCTGTGACATTCCTCTAGTGACCGGTTGAATCATTCTACCATGTCATCAGACTATGAATGTAGCGGTGTCGCTCCATGCCATCATATAAGTCATACATCTCTTTGAATATGGCCGATTCGAAATTTCGTCCCTGGTCAGAAAGCAGTAGTATTGGAACGCCGTATCGGTCAATTATTTACATACACTGTATTTGTAGAAATAGTCCATTACCACTCGTACATACCGGTTTCCAGCCTCACGGTTTTTCCATCTGCACTTTCCCAAGATCGGTATCAGCAGCCATCTACCAATTTTACACTATTCCACTGGGCCTAATATGATTTTGCAAATGGGCTTTCTACTGATATTTCATTACGGGTCGATCTTCTGTTATCCTCCTTAGCCGATATAACCTTCGCTATATCGGCGAGTGGGTCACCTTTCTGCGCCTTCGACCTGTCTTCACCTGTGCCAATATGGGTAAGTCGCATTAAGTTAATATCATCATTAACCTCAAATTTAAATGTACCTACTATTTCAGCGAGTTAGAATTAACCCCAGCTAAAGAAGCGTCCACTCATGATTATGAGCTCACAATTGAATCCGACAGTCAACAAGAAATGTCACCGCAAGCTTTGGAACAGAAAACTAGCTGCACCTAGTTACCCGTCAAGTTCACAAAACAAACAGAAGATGGCAATATGTCCAGTTTGCGACTATAAAGGACATGATAAACTGAGGTGTAAATATAAAAGTTATTCCTGTAATATTCGCAAATTACAAGATCATATGGCTCAAGTATATCCAAACAGACAACAGACAAGATCAAACATTAGAAGAACATTTGAACTACAAGAAGAAGATGAAGAATCGCAGAACGAACGTATAGATTCTGTACTGAATTTGACTGACAAGACTCTCTATAATACTAATGATGATGTAAGTAACTATGCTGGTAGATATAAACTTTCATTGCGTTTAAACATCAATAATATTGAATTTATAATTTATAGTGGTACCGCGGTTAGCACACTGCCCAAGCGAATCTTTTTACAATTATTTAGAGATAAAAAATTGTCTCAATATGACAAATCGTTGTTGAGTTATATCGCCAATACGGTCTGCTAAAACTAGATGTACAATGTAGTTCTAAAAATGATAGACGTTATTTTCCACATCGTAATTACAAATTGTCCACCTTTATTAGGCAGAGATTTAATGAATTTATTGGGCATCGAAATAGTTAAACCGGATAAATGTTGTTTTACCAAACATATCAATAAGTTGAAGGCTTAAAAGAAAAATTACCCACGGTTATTACAGATAAATTTTAAATATCATTAGAAATCAAGTCAGGATCAAGACATAAGTTTTTCAAGGAAGGCAGGCGAAGTAGTAATAACGTTCAACAAGAACAGAGTAACTAAAGGGGTGAAAATCTTGCTGTGAAAGATGATGATGCTACTCCCGATATTATTGTAGTTAGGTATTTTGAAAGAACTAGAACACCTGTCGTAAGGTCGTTTGACACAGGGCGTCCAAGCAGGCATGTTTCAAGTTTACTGAATAAAGGAGGAAGGCATTATATTGAGGAAGAAGAAGAGTATACTTGGTCATTAGAAACAAGTCTTGTCATAACATCATGTTTTCGAAAGAATTCACACCAGAATTCTGCAAATATAACGGATGATAAATCCAAAAGTGAACCTGAAAATAAGAAACCTGAAAGTATTCCTCAATCGCCTTCTCAAGAAAGAGTTGATTGTTCCACAGTCGATATTAAATCACCTTTATCATACAATGAAAATAGTTCTAAACCGGTTATCGGAACCAGAGCTGCCCAATAACAGGAAGCATTATTAAAGCACCTGCTAGAATGGATAAACCTCCAATTGTGAGTGTAAAAGTCCCTCATCAACTCTCTCATTTGAAAAACATTCAGAAATACCCATAATGCCTGACGGGATGCCTTCTGATTGTAACAGTACTGTTATATTTCTTGTTATTACATTTAGGAGTATTGAATTAGAGTAAAGACAGTGGTGGTATTCAGTCCGCTGAACAACCCCAGGAAGACTGGTGTAGTTGGATACCAGCACCGACTAACCCAAGGAAGATGCTATGAAGTGGTTTCCCCAGTATCTTTAAAGAGGGAGAATTGTGGCATATCAATACATTGACATATGATAAAAAGTCTCGTGTGTAAAACAAACTCCGCCACGCAAGGGCTGCGTTAACTAAGCAGATTTCCCAAGTGCGCCACGTATTTGCATTTATCTCAAAACGTAAAAGCTCATGAGAACAATATTTGGTATTTAAGCTTCAAATAAAGTGCTTCATAACACAATAGAATGATGAAAATATGAGATGAGTAGGAGTGGGGCTTTACTGAAGACCGAAAACTAAAAAATGCAAATATCTCAGTAAATAATCAAGATAGCGAAAAAAGGTACATATAAACATTTATAGAACATTACATTTGCAATAATATTGGTTCTATACAATTATTCGATCCGATGCATAATAACGGAAATATTTTGAATTGTCGAAAATCCCCCCTCTAAACCTCCCCTCCCTCTAGTCCGATTTCAGCCATTAACGAACTTAATGATCTGTCTTTTTACATAAAACGGTTATATATCGAGTTTCGTAACGATCAAACAAAAATTGCGACCGCTAGAGAGTTAACAGACAAACATATATATATATATATATATATATATATATATATATATATATATATAATTTTGAACGGGTCTCATTTTAGTCATCTCCTGGGTAGGATGCATGGACATTTGAAGAAATTTTTCGAAAATCGCGTCATGGGTACGACCTCAATAGCTGATTTCCCTTAAGGAAATCTGCTAAAAGAATGGATTGTTGTATTGTATGACTGTGAAAAGAATGAATTACTGTATTTATAAAAGTACTGTAAAGTATTATATATATAAAAGTACATTAATATTATTGTTTATATAAAAGTATTGTTTATTGTTTTTAAAAGACCTTTATCATGAGAGATAAATGCAAATTTGTTGTGTGATGACGAGTTTGTTTCTAAAACCCTGCCTTGTGACCCGGTGCCTATTCCGTACTCCATATTTAACATTTTCAGTCAACACTAAAGATCATATTTGAAATTAGCTGAGATTGGACCTGGAAGGGTGGGTATAGAGTAGTGGGGAAATTAAAAAATTCCAAATATTTTCGTTATTATTAGCTAAATATTCGTAAAATATTATAGAACCAATCTTGTTAAACTATTGACGGTCTATAATTGTTGTTCTATGCAATATTTCGTAACTTTCTTGTTTTCAGCCCTCAGTAACCCACTCCCTCCCCACCACCTTCTACTCATCGGTCTTTTTACATGGAAATAGAGAATATGTGGTGAGATTAGATCACAAGAGTGTTATGATCCAGCACTCGGGGAATTTGTTTTGTTTGCGCAACCTCTGCGAGGAGGACTTTTCGTCTTTTAAACAGACTTCTGCATTAATATTAACCAAGTTATATGTATTTTATTAGTTTTCAATTGAACCCCACTTCTACTCATATGATTTTCACTTAAAGTAACTGTATCATTAAACAAATCACGATCAGCTTCAATTTTCAGTACTTTTCTCAGTCGCTTAGTATTGTGGTAGAAATAGAGACTAGAATGAGAGATGATGTTATCAGCTTGTCATTGTAACAGGTGAAAAAACTATTTAGTTTACGCAATGCCTACTGACCAACTTTGGTCGCGGTAGGATAGATAAGTAAAAAAGTCCGTCACGCAGGGGCTGCGTAAACTAAGCAGATTTCCCACGTGAAGTTTTACAATAGAGAAATCTGCCTAATAACAGCTGTAGTAGTAAGTAACCTATAAACCTATTCACGAGAGGGACGAATAATTACAAACAAAAGTCCGTCACGCAGGGGCTGCGTAAACTAAGCAGATTTCCCACGTGAAGTTTTACAATAGAGAAATCTGCCTAATAACAACTGTAATAGAAAGAAACCTCTAAACCTAAAACATTATTTAGGGCGTAATAACCCAGTAGTTTCTAGCCCCAAAACACAGTTAACCTAACCTCTAAACCTATTCACGAGGGACGGATAGTTATGGAAAAGGCCGCCAGAGCTCTCGCCGGAAAGTCCGAACATAGCCTACTGGTACCACACGCAGAATACAAATGCAAATATCTCAGTTAATATTCAAGATACAGAATAAATGTATAGAACAAAATTTATAGTAAATTTAATTTGCAATAAGATTGATTCTGTACAATTTTTCGATCCGACGAATAGTAACGGAGATATTTTGAATTTTCGGAAATCCTCCCCTCTAAACCCCCCCTCCCCGTGGTCCGATTTCAGCCGTTAACGAACTTGATCTTTCTTTTTACATAAAACGACTAAATATCGAGTTTGGTAACGATCAAACAAAAATTGCGACCGCTAGAGCGGTAACAGACAAATATATAGATAGATAGATAGATAGATAGATAGATAGATAGATAGATAGATATATATATATAGATATATATATACAGTTTTGAACGGACCTCATTTTCGTCATCTACTAGTTAGGATCGATGGACATTTGAAGAAAAATTTCGAAAATTCCGTCATGAGTACAACCTCAATAGCTGATTTCCCTTAAGGGAAATCTGCTAAAACGGCGGCCAGAGCTCACGGCGGAAAGTCCGAACATAGCCACTGCTGCCGAGCACATGCAGAATACAAATGCAAATATCTCAGTTAATATTCAAGATAGAGAATAAATGTATATAACAATATTTATAGTAAATTTAATTTGCAATAAGATTGATTCTATAATATTTTTCGATCCGACGTATAGTAAGGGAGATATTTTGAATTTTCAAAAATCCCCCCCTCTAAACCCCCCCTCCCACTGGTCCGATTTCAGCCATTAACGAACTTGATCTCTCTTTTTACGTAAAACGCTTAAATATGAAGTTTGGTAACGATTAAACAAAAATTGCGACCGCTAGAGCGTTAACAGACAAATATATATATATATAGATATATATATATATATATATATATATATATATATATATATAGATATATATATATATAATTTTGAACGGACCTCATTTTCGTCATCTCCTGGGTAGGATCGATGGACATTTGAGGAAATTTTTCAAAACTCGCGTCATGAGTACGACCTCAATAGCTGATTTCCCTTAAGGGAAATCTGCTAAAATACGTTTTTGGAAATTTTATCTTATGTACAATCTAAATAGCTGATTTAACTTTGAGGAAATTTGCTTAAAAATAAATAAAGGAGAATATGAAGATAAAGAGTAGAGCGAGTGAAAATAAAATTCAATTGAAGAGCAGCCTTGGGCAGTCTGGGTCCTGACTGACATTGACCCTTCAACACCAATAACCATTTATCTATATGAATATGAAGTAAATTGTGAATTCTACCGAGTTAGATTCGTTTAAACCACCATTACGCTTAATGATGATTTATGGTCTATTGATTTGTTATTATAACGTTTATATTACAATGGGCTGGTTTTGTTTAATCTAAAACTATAGATCATGGTTGTTAAAGGGTTATTTCGGACAAGGAGTGGGGGTTTACAGAAGGGCTAAAGCCTATTTTCAATATATCCGTTATTATTAGTTAAATCGTAAAACATTGTATGCCCAATTGCCAAAAAATGTAATGCAATTATTCTTCTATATATTTTTCGGTTCCTTGATTATTGAATATATACTAAAGTAAATAGGTATAAGACCTGCCAACGGCAGGAGGAGCTTAACTATAATTAAAGAACGACGAGAACTTCTTCAGTGTGACGATAAAGATAAGGTAATTTGTAAGGCCCCTGAAACATTTAGGGTGTAGCGGCGCGGTATTCGCGAATATTATAATCATTTTCCACCTTTGAAGTGTTATGTGTTCGCGAGTATGTCGTTGCTGTACGTTGCTATATAATAGTGTGGTAAAGAAGAGTCTCATTACGGCATTCGGATAGTGTTACCACGCGTATGACATAGTGCGTCAATATGTACAGTGACTAAAGGAGTTTGAAGCCGTGTTTAATTCGTTTTGCAAAGACCTATTTATGAATCGGTTTGATATGTTATTTTTATAAATATATTTCATTAAGTTCAAACAGGCCTTGCCTTTTGTCTTACACACATTTCACAATGGCAACGAAAAATAAAATAAAGAGTTTTCAAGATGAAGGGACAAGGTTGTTATATACTCACGTTTACAACAAATTAAGACCAATTGATAATTCGAAATATCTCTACTATAAATCAGATCAAAAAGGGTTTATATAACCAATAGTGTACGAATTTTAATTTTCCACATCTATTGTTTTATACATGTTTTCTCTGTATCGAATATTAACGGAGTCATTTGTATTTCAGTCTTCTGTAAATCCATACATCTACTGACCCGATTGAAACTTTCAGTACGCCAGTTACTACACCTCTCATGTCCTATTCACATTTTAATGCGTGTTTACATAGGCTTCAAAATAAGGTTGAAATAGATGTTAAGATCAGTTCATCGTCGTGCTAAGTTCAGTACATTTTCTTTACAGTACATTTTCTGTTCGACAGACTTTAATGTCTGTGCGTTCACTAGCCCAAAGTACTAGTTACGTAAATTCTATGAGAATTACAATGAGTTGAAGTTTTCTTCAAAACATAGTTCAAGTCAAAACACATTTCATCAATATAACTCGTCGTTAATATAACTCCGACATTCAAGTTGGTGAGTATTTGCACTAATAATTAATATTGGACTACGCGCTAAACTAAGTCAAGGAAAATAACTTGAAATTGTGCCTGTTCAGATTCTGTAGGAAATTATAGAACATTTTCAAAACAAGGAACGGTGATAGTGGAGTAACAAATAATAAATGAAACTTTAAAAAAATCCTTTTGTAATGAAATAGGAGAAAATAATACCGCACGACTGGGGTCTGGATGGAGAAATGTTATTGAGTACTTGGAGAGAAGAAACCGTCCAATTCTTCACAAGTTTTTTATTTCAGCGCTAAGCACTTTCAAAGACTATTGTCCCCATCTTCAGAGCTACACATAAAAACAACAACATCAATAAAATCTATATACACCATAACACGACTATAGAACAATAAATAAAAACACAAAAATAAATATATAAATAATGTAAATAGAAATAAACATAGATCAAATATTAAAACACGGAGGGTGAGAAATCTATTGGGGCATGGCTAAAGAATATATAATGACCTAGTTGCATGCACACATTGAGAAAGACAGCAAGTGACTGGCGGCGAGATTAGATGGAGGTCCAGTATGTACTTCCACCATTGGCAGACTTATAGCAATCGGTCTTCTTATTCAAAACGCAATCACCAAGTTTCTGAACCGAATTTTATGAAACTTGGTATGTATATTACTATTAACCCAACTTAGAGTTTAGGCTATATTAATATTCTCTGAGACGAACAGGAGTGGGGGTTATAAGGGAGGACTGTAATTAAAAATAGCAATATTTCATTTCCTATTGCATTTTCGGCAATTATGCACATAACAAAAGTTGTTTATTTTGTTATTTGGAGTAAGTTTTGTTATATAAACTTTGTCGTATACCTAAGTATAATTGCGTTATACGTTAAAAACTACTGCGGAAGTCAACAATTTTATTTGGCACAAAAAACTCAACCGAACTAAACCAAACTCGGTATGTGAATTAGCACTAACGTCTTCCTTATAATAAGCCATACTAACATTTCTAGGGACGGGCAGGAGTGGGGGTTATAAGGGAGGCCTGAAATTAAAAATAATGATATTTCGTTTCCTATTGGGGTTTCGGCAAATATGCACATAACAAAAGTTGTTTATTTTGTTATTTAGAGAAGTTTGCTCAACAATTCTGTGGAACTACCAGGTGCCTCTCCGGGAAAAATTAATTCAAGTGTATGTTAATATTTTGTGCTTATTAATTCAAATCTATGCATAATGCACAGGAAACGGGAAATATGACAATATGGAGGACAGTGAAGTATTATATAAAAAAATAATTTTATTATTACAAATCCACAGAAACGACGGGTATTTACACTAAACACTGGGACGGGTAAATGTCAAAATATTGTGCAAAGTAAAGCCTTGCCAAAAAAATACCATCACCATTCAGCCTCAAATGAATTCCCGAGCGAAGCCGGGTATCTGAGCTAGTATATATATGCATACACAGAACATAATACACTTACTATCATGTTTTTAATAAGAATATTTTTAATTGAAGTTAATAAAATGGAAATAGCTGATGACTTTGAGGTTATAAAAATTGAAGGATTGTAGGCTATTACAAAAATTAATATACCTAGATTTACCTGTAACAATAATTCAGGACATCCTTACAGTATATTACCAACTGTTTCATAAAAAAAAAAAAAAAAAAAAAAAATAATAAAAAAAAACAGAAAAAAACCCCTGGAAAAATAGCATAATGTGCAAAATACAATCGTAATAGAAATATGTATCGATGTATTAACAAATGTAAATAAATATTATTTGGGGTAATAATTAATATTAAAATTAGTGCCTTTTTAAATTTAAATTTAATTTTTTTCATTTAATGCCCGCGGGCCCTCGGCATTTGGTAGCTGCATCACATGCTAGTTTATATTCCACGGACCGGTCATTTATATGTACAGAATATTTGGCCCTGAATAGCTTATCGCCCAGATTTGGTCAGATCTTATAGGCTTCTCCCACCCAGTATTCCTGGCGGGTTCTTTTTCAGACAGTTTCACCAAACACAGATTGGCGCACTATTGCGTTTCTTAGACGTTTCGGAGAAAAACAATCGGTGAAATAAAATCTTTGTTAGGAATTGAACGTTTTCTTCTCTCCTAGTACACAATATTCTTCACTTCCAACAACGCGACTGTGAACTTTTATAGACCCGTCAAGATCAACCTTATCTCGAGGTACAAAAACTCTCTCTCTCTCTCTCTCTCTCTCTCTCTATATATATATATATATATATATATATATATAAACCGATATATACGCCCATATAAACCCACTGACTAGCAATAGGCAGAAGCTTAAATGTCTTGTCATGCAGGGGCTGCGTTATAAAAGATAACTAGTTTACAGATGGCATCTCACATTCTAAAATAATGTTGAATGGTCAATGTTGCTGGATCCAGCTTTATATAAGCTACCTCGAGGCCTAATGATGGGAATGGAACCATCCTACTACTCGAACCGACCGTCAGTTATCTGGTAAATACCTCATTAAATGAGACGATTATTGTCCGAAGAGATTGAGAAGCCTCTTCTTTAGTCATTCCAGACACCTCTGACTGAGGGTGTAACGACGACCAACACATCTGTGACCGACACATCTGTGACCGGCAACCCATGGTACCAATATGGTCTAATCCTCCAGACTGGTCCCATGCTCCGGGACGTACCTCCCCAACGCTTCCCTCCTCCCTCAGTCATGACGACGAAGGTGGACCTCGCCGTAATACCATGAAAGCGACCTAGACATAGGCATTATGTACGCCACAAGAGGATGGAAACAGAAGGAGAGGGTACCAGGGAGTCAGGCCTCAACCCCTCCTTCCCCTCTCCGAGTTCCTTGAGGCACAATGAGATTATAGACGAATCCTACAGATACAGAAGACCCTCAGTACTCGGGTTCTTGTCTCAGTAAATGAGACGATAAGTGTCACGTGTGACCGAAGGGGTTGAGAAGCCCGTTCTTTCATGAGTTCTGACACCTCAGTCTGAGAATTGAAACGACGACCACCACGTCTGTGACTGGCACCTGCAACGGATCCAAACACCACCCATCAGTTTCTGGTCTAATTGATTGTTGGCGAGGACTTCCTCCACAAACCCCGTGGTCTAAACCTCTAAGATGCATAGAATGCTTGCATGCTCGGGGGCTGTAGTCCCAGCGGTTCTCCTCCCCAGTCATGGCGACGGAGGACGACGCCGGCATACCCTGAGAGAGATTGTTCCCCCCAACTCCTCAGTGTACCGGGTGGGATCAACATGGGTAAGGCACTTTGTTGTATACGAAGAACAGATGCCCACACAATCGTTTTCGAATATTCGGGAACCCATCAAAAATAAGATTTTAGCCATTAACTAATATGATCCTTAGTGTTGAATAATGAGTTAAATATCGATTATATTATAGATTAAAAAAAAAACATTTTCGGGACAATAACGTAAAATCGTAATTGATTACGCATTAATGCAGCATTTGTTACATACACTTTTGAGGTATAACGAAGTTAAATGCGATACACGCTGAAAACTATAATGGGAGTCAACAATTTGATTGGGCACAAGCGACTAAACGGAACTCAACGACACTCCGTAAGTGGGTTAGTATTAGAACCTGGTTGATTATAAGCTATATGAATATTGCATAACCAATTTGTTATATAAACTTTTGTCATATAACGAAGTAAAACCGAGATATACGCTAAAACTTAAAGCGGGAGTCAAAATATTGGATGGAATTATTCGAAAATCGCTCATGAGTACAACCTCAATAAATAGCTGATTTCCCTTAAGGTCCCCCTTTGGGGTCGCCCCTTCCCCTATGTCTACGTCAATGACTTAATTTATAGAATGCTAGGTGCCACTAAGTGGCAATGTTTTGAAGTTAGATTAAAATTGACAAAAGTTCGTGCTAATGTATAGCTAATTAAATTCAGCCAAATACTTTGGAGTTATGTAAAAACTATGGTCACATGAAAAAAAAGGGGGTTTAGGGGTGAGAAAAACAAATTATTAACTATTCCGTAACGATTAGACACAAAAGATTTGAATTGTATATTTTTTGTTTATTATAAAAACATCTATAAATTATGTTCTGGTCAGAAATTTTAAATGAAGTGCAAGAAAACGTTTTGTAAATTTAAATAGGAGTATATGGAAATTATGTGGATCCTTCATCAGATAGAACTCCTTGGTTCCGTATAGAGCATGAATGGTGTTTCAAGCATATTAAACACATTGTGGGATGAATTCATTAAAACAAAAAAATCGATAACCTTGAAAATTGTGATATTTTATTCCGAAGGTAATCTTTATTTATTTTTCATTTCCAGAAACGATTACATCTTAGTAACAATGGGAGCCGTTTAAACTACTTAATACGATAGAGGTCCAATTAAAACTATTACTTCTTGCGTCAGAGAAAGTTACTAGAAGAAATAGACAAACATGTTGAAATAGACAAAAAAAACGGAGAAAGAAATTCCGCCAAGCAGATGGTACCTAAACTAACAAGGGGAGTGCACGGCCTCCCCCCCCCCTCCATCGGTTTGAACGAAAACATTTTAGCAGATTTCCCTTAAGGGAAATCAGCTATTGACTCATGATTTTCGAAAAATTTCTTCAAATGGCCATCGATCTATCCAGGAGATGACGAAAATGAGGTCCTTTCAAAATTATATATATATCTATATATATATATATATATATATATATATATATATATTTGTTTGTTAACGCTCTAGCGGTCGCAATTTTTGTTTGATCGTTACGAAACTCGATATTTAACCGTTTTATGTAAAAAGACAGATCAAGTTCGTTAATGACTGAAATCGGACAAAAGGGAGGGGGGGATTTTCACAAATTCAAAATATCTCCAACCTCGCAGAGCTGAATAGATAGATCGGAATGAAGAACAATTAATGAATATATCTGAATATAATATATTAATTTTATTAAAAACTATTTACCAAAGCTAGTGCTGTAATTTGTCATGAATCAGAATCATTTTTATCTCAACCACTCAAATTTTAGAAATCCAAGAACAAAAGAATGGGAGGGGGGTCAACAAACGTATTTGCGTATTACAGAGAATTGTTTATGTAGCATTAGTAGAATTGAGGGTTTGCTGAAGGCTGAAAACAGAAAAATTAAAATATTTCGGTTAATATTCAAGATAGAAAATAAATGTATATAGTAATATTTATATTGAATTTGTTTATTATATGTTGTTTATGTTTCTATACAATTTTTCGATCCGACATAAAATAAGAGAGATATTTCGAAATTCCTCCTCTCTAAACCCCCCTCCGATTTCAGCCGTTAACGAACTTGATCTTTCTTTTTACATAAAATGACTAAATATCGAGTTTGGTAATGATTAAACAATAATTGCGACCGCTAGAGCGGTAACAGACAAACACACGCACGCACGCACCCGCGCACACACCCGCACGCGCACGCACGCACACGAACACGCACACACACACACAGATCTAAACATATAATTTTGAACAAACCTCATTTTCATCATCTCCTAGGTAGGATTGATGGATATTTGAAGAAAACTTTCGAAAATCAGATCATGAGTACGACCTCAATAGCTGATTTCCCTTAAAGGATATCTGCTAACAGATTCTGTTAAAGCGAGAGAATGCACTTCTCACGCGTTCGTCTAAAAAAAATGTTAAAGATTTGCCTAAAGTCTTGACGTGTTGCTAAGGCGTTGCGATTCTGTTCAATCAAATACGAGCAGTTTTGGAGACACTTGATAAAAATTTTAAATTTTCATATGAATTGTTTAAATATTCATTTGGGAATCGACCAAATAAATATTCAGGCCAATAAAAAATAAAGTCCGTCACGCAGGGGCTGCGTAAAATAAGCAGATTTCCCACGTGAAGTTTTACAATAGAGAAATTTCACGAGAACCGAGCAGTTAATGAAACGGCCGAACTAGCTTTTGGCGGGAAAGTCACTTCGTCCATTAGCCGCCCAGATTTAATAAAATGCAAATATCTCGGTTAATATTCAAGATAGAGAATAAATGTATATAACAATATTTATAGTAAATTTAATTTGTAATAAGATAGATTCTGTACAATTTTTCGATCCGACGAATAGTAACGGAGATATTTCGAATTTCCTAAAATCCTCCCCTCTAAACCCCCCCTCCCCGTGGTCCGATTTCAGCCGTTAACGAACTTGATCTTTCTTTTTACATAAAACGACTAAATATCGAGTTTGGTAACGATCAAACAAAAATTGCGACTGCTAGAGCGGTAACAGACATATATATATATATATATATATATATATATATATATATATATATATATATATACACAAAGTTTTGAACGGACCTCATTTTCGTCATCTACTAGGTAGGATCGTTGGAAATTTGAAGAAAAATTTCGAGAATTCCGTCATGAGTACAACCTCAATAGCTGATTTCCCTTAAGGGAAATCTGATAATATAACCTTAACAAGGTATTGACGTTGATGCACTGCTTCGCAAGCATTATAGCGAATTGTTACAGTGAAAAATTGGAAAGTTGGTGCATTTATTCATTTAATCACCAGTACAATCACTTCCAACTGCTAGATACTACCTTTAAGGAATAGGAAGTTTCATGATGTATCTGAATCTTGTTAATATGGGCCTGAGCATGAGTGGGGATTTGCCGAGGGCTGAAAATAATTTGAATAATGAAATATATTTGATTTCATATAATATTCAAAAATGAAAATGAATAAACAGATTTATAGGAAAATAAATTTGCAACAAGATTAGTAATAATCCCCCCCCCCTCTAAACCCACCCTCCCTTGGATTTTAGCAGTTAACGAACTTGACCTTTGCTTAAAGATGGAGTTTGGTAAGTACCAAGCAGATATTGTGACAACGTGAGCGGAAAGAGTCAAGTAATACAGGATGTCCAAGATAAACCGGATTAAATTCGTTTCGCGGCTAATCGTAAGATTTACTCATAAAATGCCAAAGGAAAAAGTTGTAGGTCTCCATCTGTAGTTTCATCATAGAGCATTATTTTTGTACTTTAAAGCGCCATGGTTCACGATTGACGCGCGTCCAAATGTTTCGATCATCAGATGCCACCTACTTTTTGATTAGCCTCTTTCAAGTCCTCCAAAAGTTATTAAAGAACCAGCAAACAACATTTCTATATCATTGAAATTAAAGGATCTACGTCATTGTAAAATCTAGTACCAACTTCATTATTATTTTACAGGCGACTTATGAATTGGAATCTTGAAGAGATTCATTCATATTTATTTTTTTCTCCACTTTCATTTATAAATATCTTTGAATGTGTAGATGCTACCCAATTAAACAATTGGGATTATCAAATAATTAATTTACCTGGTGGAAAAAAAATAATAGAGTTAACCAAAAAATAATTGAATTTATTTTCAAAATGCGACGTGAGAGGGAAGGATCACAGCCCTTCATGTAACCTAAATAATACTTTAAACTAGGAGTCTCCAAACTTTCCAGCCTTAGGGCCATACTGATTGCTCCAGTAAGTTCCGAGGGCCAAAACCATATTATCATTGTTGCCGGTGGTAAAAAGTGAAATAGTCCACTGATGAAAAAAAAAAGTCCGAAAAAGTGCGCAACGTTTAAAAAAGACTGCAAATCGGACTAAAGTCTGCAAAACGGCAACACTGCATATTATTAATTTTCCTGCCCTTTCATATGTCATTATGCTTGTTATAAGTTATGTTTTTATTTAAAATATATAAAATGTTAGTTGGATTCATTTCAATAATTTGTTAGTTATTATATACTGAAGTTAAATTTTCTGCATATTATACATGTCTTTACTATTACAATTCTGTTTCTTTATCCAACTTATCACAAAAACAATAACAATAAGCATACAACAATGTTATGAGTAGTTAGCCCATGACCATATCAATGTAGATGTCATTTTAATAATTATTCAACATAAAATTAGAATACTTCAGTAAACTAAATTTAATTTGCTATAAAAAATATGTTCCCTAAAAGGAGTTTTCAAGTATGCTAGCTCTCCGCGGGCCGGACAAAATCTGTCCGCGGGCCGGATGTGGCCCTCGGGCCGTAGTTTGGAGACCCCTTCTTTAAACAACCAAATCGAGCTTAAACGAATATTGTCTTTAGTCATAATGACATTATCAAGTAACATTCAATAGTGATATATAGTGCATAGTCGTTTCAATAATGTCAACATATAGGAGGAAATAATCTACTATATACCAGAATTAAAGAGTTTGATTCCAAACAACTTCCGCTATCACTCCATGTGCACATTCAGCGTGACTTTGCTTAAAAATTACGTAATAAAGATTTAATAATGAAAATACACTAATAGTTTACGCAAATAAAGTTATTTCCTAGTGAAAATAAATATTAAAAAAGGTGGGGAGGGGGGGGGTGCTGAGGTTTATAACCTTACTTACCGAATTATACATAGACCTACCATATAAGTTTAAAAACATAACATTATTATGCTTATACTTTTAGCGTATATCTCGTTTATACTTTGATAAACGACAAAAGTTTGTATAACAAAAGTTATCCACGGTGAATAGGCTTCCCGGATAACCCCCCCCCCTTCTCCTTTTCGTCCGTAGAAATGTGGCTTATTTTTATGAAGGAGTGTTTGCTAATTCACAAACCGAGTATTGTTTAATTCGGTTGTCATTTGCGCCCAATAAAATTGTTGATCCGCTATAGGGGTTTCGTATATCTCGTTTATACTTCGGTATACAAAAAAATGTATAAAATAAAAGTTACTGTAATTAACAAAGTAAACAAATTTTGTTATTTATTTCAGGCCTCCCTTATAACCCCCACTCCCGTTTGAACCTAAAAAAATTAAAATAGCTTATAATCATGGAAGAATTAATAAAAATTCACATACCGAGTTTTGTTCGGTGCCCAATAAAATAGTTGGCTCCCGGATTAGTTTTTAGTGTATATCTCGTTTATACTTTGTTACATTGTTATACGACAAAAGTGAACATAACAAAAGTTATTCAAAATAAACAACTTTTGTCATGTGCATATTTGCCGAAAAACCAATAGGAAATGAAATATCGCTATTTTTCGTTTCAGGCCACCCTTACAACCCCCATTCCTGTTCGTCCCCAGAAATGTTGGTACAACTTATTATCATGGAGGAGCTAGTTCTAATTCACATACCATTTTCCACGAGTTTTGTTTAGTTCGGTTGAGTCTTTTGTGTCAAATAAAATTGTTGACTCCCGCTATAGTTTTTAGCGTATAACTCATTTATACTTCGGTATACGACGCAAGTGTATATACAAAAAGTTACTCTAAATAACACAATAAACAACTTTTGTCATGTGCGTATTTGCCGAAAAACCAATAGGAAATGAAAAATCGCTATTTTTAATTTCAGGCCTTCCTGGTAACCCCCCCCCCCTCCTCTTCGTCTCAGATTGTTTGTTTGATACCTTTTCAGGCCTAAACGGCTGAACCAAAGTTTTTGAACTCTGTATGTATAATACTACTAACCCAACTTATATTTTAGGTTATATTAATATTTTCTGTGACGAACAGGAGTGGGGGGTATAAGGGAGACCTGAAATTAAAAATACCGATATTTCGTGTCCTATTGGTTTTCGCAGATATGCACATAACAAAAGTTGTTTATTTTGTTATTTAGAGTAACTTTTGATATATATACATCTTTGTCATATACCGAAGTATAAACGAGATATATGCTAAAAACTATAGCGTGAGTCAAATATTTGAAAGGGCACAAAAGACTAAACCGACCTTAACGAAACTCCATATGTGGGTTAGTATTAATGCTTCACTAAATATTTCAAGTCCAAATAATATTTTAACTCATGTTTACATAGGCTTCTTAGCGGGAGAAATAGAGAATAGACTGTGGGATGAGATCATCAGCGTATCATATTGCAAAGCGTGGGAAATCTGCTTACTTTACGCAGCACCTGCGTGAGAGACTATATATAGGGTTGAATGTACCTCACTTTCGTCTTCTAGGTAGAATCGTTGGACATTTTAAGTAAATGTTTCTATAATCGTGGCATGAGATCAACCAGAATAGCAGATTTCGCTGCTAAAGCATTAGAAACTATTTATTTACATCCACATTATGCTATAGCGGCTCGTAGAGACGGATTATCTACAGCAAAATACTAAAAATAACTAATTCCAAGTTTAAATTCAAATGTTTCAAAGGTTTGAACTCCTCCAGAGAGCAAATAAATATAGTCGGTTTTTAATAAAGTCTGGTTTTTCAAGTTTGAATTATTTTATAGTTTGGTAAATAAATATTAATCTCATTACATAGTGTGCTCGTATTTTATATATTTAAATAACTTTACTTAGTCCCGTAATTGATATGAATCCCAATTTTTCCTATAGAGTCGCTATTATCCTCAGTGAAATTGGGGGGGGGACTATTTTTTTTTTTCAAAATAGACCGTAGAAATGAATATATTTTAATTTAATATTAATTTGTTTAAAAACATTGATCTTATAAAATGTTTTAAAGAGAGGTTCATTTACTTTTATTCACCTTCTTTTAAATATGTGAAATCTGAAATTCATTTTTACTTGATGATACACAATCCCAGTTTCATTGACTACGTATAAACGTTTCTACAAAGCTAAAAAAATAAAGTAACAATATAACACGATAACTCAAGAATAATTATAAATGAAGCATTAAATGAGGATTAACAATAGACATTTCCCATTTAAAATCTCCTGTTTTAAATGAAAATTAAGACATAAAATTTAAACGTAAATAATATATATGTTAGTTCTAGTGATAATGAAAAGACATTAATATTATCAGTGCAATAATGCATGATTATCTTTTAAATCGAGGCATATGATGGTAAAAAATAAGTAATATATCGGTACAAATGTTTACCTGCCAATTAAGTCAAGAACAACAAAACAATGTCACGAAAGCGAAGGTTCGCGGGAGACTGGCGAAGCAACCGGTTGTCTGTCGGGGAGTTGAGCGCATGCGCGAGTTCCTTTCATTTAGTGACTCCCACAGTAATACATGCAATTGCCTTGACTGTCTGTCATGCCCTGTGTGGTCGAATACACATGTGGGATAACAGATTGAAAATACAAGTCTATTTTAATCACATTTAAACTGCAGGTTATGTACTGTTACTTCCGAACTAGGTCAGAGGGAGAAAGTGAGGGGCTCTTAGAAGGTGAATGATATTAGCAGATTTCCTTTGAGACAAATCAGCCATTGAATATGTACCGCTTTTTTTGTTCTTGGATTACTTAAACTAGAGTGATTGAGATAAAAATTTGGGCCATTATAAATTGCAGCACTAGATATAGTAAATAGTTTTCAATTAAATTAATATATTATATTCTGATATATTTCAGTGATTGTTTTTCGTTCCGATCAAGAATATATTACCTAATATTCGGCGGGCCTTTTTATGCCAGACCTAACCTGTAGATAACCCGTCCCAATTAGCCTGATTTGCAAAAAGTGGACGTTAATAAATACTAATAATATACCTATGTAAGAGCCCGATGAGTAGAAGGGGGGGGGGACTGAAGGAAAAAAAAAAAATAAAGTACGAATAATTTGCTTAATACTTGAGTTACCAAAAAATGCTTAGAGCAAGAATTGTTGAAAATCAAACGTTTAACAAGATTGGTTCTATAAAATTTTTGAATCCAACTCATAACGTAGATATTTTGAATTTTCGAGTCCCCCCTCTCTAAACAAGCAGTATTCCGTTCAGCCAATAATAAGAATGATCTTAAGTGGTGACTCAAATGGCTAAATATGGTGTATGTTATAGATCAAATACTGCAGGATATATACTGTTACTTCCGAAATAATAACTTGGTCAGAACGAAATTTATCAAAAATCCCATCATCAACCACCTCAATAGCTGATTTCCCCTAAGGGAAATCTGCTAAAAATTTTATTTCATCTAGTCATACTCGGTATTTACCTATTTCATCCAACACTTAAGATCATATTCGTCGGGGGCTTATTGGGGACTTCGAAAATTCAATACATCTCTGTTATTAAGAGTCAGATGGAAAAATGTTATACCTAGAACCAATCTAGTAAAATGTTGATGCTACAATTGTTGTTCAATACTTTCTCCCCAATTCAAATATTAAGCAATTTTTCGAGCTTTCTTGCTTTCAGCCGACAGTAAACCCTCCCTTGTACTCATTGGAAATTTATATAGAAATTGAGAGTATATAGTGAGCTGAGAGGAAAATCAGCTTTGTTTGCGCAGCCCCTGCGTGAATGACTTTAAATGAAGCCTGTTTCAAGACAAATATAGACAATACACTTGGTTAACGCTGCAACAAACATCATGATTACGCTGGCAGTGCTTCTTTAAAGTTGTACAAGCCAAAGGAATAGATGTCAGCATGGCAATTTGTGAAACACTTAGCTGGCTGAGATAACAATCTCATTTATCGCTGTCCCATGTCATAACAATCTCACCAGAGTCAAGGGTAGTAATAAAGCCATGTAAACAATAGGAACTCATTTACTCGTATATGCAGTATTAGTCAGTTTTAGTAGATTTCCCCTCAAGGAAAATGGAATTATACTCTCGAAGCGATTATCGAAAAGTGACTAAATTGCCATCGACCCTACCTCGCATATAACGAGGTCCTTTCAATATTATTATATTTATACTAACTCAGATACCCGGCTTCGCCCGGGAATTCATTTGAGTACCCGTCGGTGCTGTGGATTTGTTAATATTTAAATTAATTTTTTAGAAAGACTTCACTGACCTCCATATTATAATATTTCTCGTCTCCTGTGCATTATGCATAGATTTGAATTATTAAGGACAAAATATTAACATAGATTTAAATTAATTTTTCCAGGTGAGTTATCTGGAAGTTCATATTGGAAAGAATTTTTGAGCATATCAATATTACTACGCAAATTATTTGCTTCACACATTGTTCCTGAAAAAGTGTATAAAACAAAAGTTACTCTAAATAACAAAGTAAACAACTTTTGTTTAGTGCAGGTTTGTCGAAAAACAAATAGACAATGAAATATAGCGAATTTTTATTTCAGGCCTTCCTTATAACCCCCACTCCCGTTCAAACCTCAAATTTTTAATATAGCTTATAATCATGGAAGAATTAATGATAATTGATGAAGGGTTTGGGAAAATGATTAAACAGATAACTTTGGATAAAAACTTCTATTTGAAAAAAAAAGCAGCTACAACTCAAGATAACATGTTGTGGTAGATTACAAAAATCCCCGCCAGAGTGCTCTCTGTTCCCAGCTGTTTTTCCAGGACCCGGTACATTTGATTGGAAATATTGATCACAAAATAACCAACACTTCCCCTTGAGCGATATTTCCAAAAACAATACAATTTACTTTGTAAAACAATACAATTTACTTTATAAGTCCAAAACACTTGAAAAAATATTCATGTTTTTCCCTACTTAAAGGTTTCGTCAAAATATCAGAGAGCATTTCTTCAGTGGGCATATGCTCCAGCACAATATTTTTATTGTTGACATGTGTTCTCAAAAAATGATGTCTAACATCTATATGTTTAGACCTTTGACTCGTAACTGAATTTCTTGCTAGATGAATTGCACCCATATTATCACAAAAAAATCTTTGTTGGAAAGTTGTAACAATTTTGCTCAATTTCATTCATTAAAACTTTTAACCATAAAGCTTCCTGAACCGTAAATGACAATGCAATATACTCACTTTCAACAGTTGAAAGTGAGACTGTACTCTGTTTCTTAGTACTCCCAAGAAATTAAACCATTCATAAATTTAAAACAACTTACAGTTATTGAATGTCTGTCATTAACTTATTTGCCCAATCCGCATCACTATAACATTCCAATTCTTGATTTCCATGTTTAGAAAATTCCAATTTACAATTTTGAGTCCCTCTCAAATACCTAAAAATCCTTTTAACTTTAATCCAATGACTCTTTTTAGTTTTTTTACAAAATCTACTCACATGATTGACTGCAAAAACATATGTCGGGCCTCGAAATTTGGCAAAGATAAAGTAAACTTCCTACCGCCTCCAGATGCAGAGCAGTCCTCATCATCCTCGGGGTCCTTCTGTCCGTGTTCCATCGGAGTAGACACAGGCTTCGCTTCAGCCATGTTGAAGCGCTGTAGGATTTTCTCAGTATAGGCAGATTGGTCAATCCACAGTTTCCCAGTGGCTTCGTCTCTTGTAAGGTTCATGACAAGGCAGATCTTCGCCTCACACAAGTCAGTCATACCATACTTTTTTTGAAGTTCTCTAATCAACTTGGTTTTCAATTCCTCTTATTAGTAACAAATCAACAAATCGTCGACATATACTGCTACAACAATATAGTCGCTATCAACACTCCTGTAGTAGATGCAGGGGTCGGCCTCTGACTGTGTGAGTGACAGCTCTGTCAAGGATTGATGAAGAGTTTGATTCCAACACCTTCCACTATGTTTTAGTCCATACATGGACTTCTTTAGTCGCCAAACACCGATGTCTTGTGCTGCTCTGCTGCTTCTGGAGGTGGAACATCAATCTCCTCCTCCAAATCACCGTGTAGATATGCGGTTTTAACATCCATGTGAAAGACCTTCAAATTTTTCTTCACAGCAAGCGCGAACACATATCTTCGTGAGGTGTACTTGAGATCGGGGGTGATAGTTTCTTCGTAGTCTATGCCAGCACGCTGAGCACACCGCTTCACCACTAATCGAGATTTGTATTTAGGGTTTTCGTTCTCTGGATTTTTCACTTTGGAATACCCATTTGGCTTGTAAGGGTTTTCTTCCCTGTAGGTAACTTTACCCAGTCATATGTCTTGTTTTTCTTAAACGAATTCAGTTCGTCTTCCATCGCCAATCTCCATTGCTTGGAGTACGGACCTTTGAGCGCCTCATCTGCGGTCAATGGTTCTTCAATGGGGTTCAGTGCAGCTAGATATGTGACGAAATCACTCATCTCTTTTGGTTTCGGCACACGACTGGATCGACGAACCTGAGGTGAGTTCTCCTCCTGATATCTGGCTCGCTAGAGACAGATCCTGGCACTGAATCATCAGAATCAGTCTGATGGTCGTATCCTGATTCCGTATTCTCATCAGAAACGTCCTCTTTGTGAATTGGTTGTAATCCTGGAGAAGCAGGCGGCTCATCCACATCTAAAAAATACTGACGTAGTAGGCAGCTGTCGAGGCTTATGTCTTTCTTGGTTTGAAGTTTCAAGAAAAACAACATCTCGACTCATAGTAACCTTTCTTCGTTTCAGGATTCAATTAATCGATACCCTTTGATTTCCTCTGAGTATCCGACAAAAATGTATTTTTGCCGATTTAGGATCCCATTTTCTTCGGATTTCCTTGGGAACCTGTGCCATAGCCGGACATCCAAAAATCCTCAAGTGAGACATATCAGACCTCTTACCATACCACGCTTCATATGGAGTCCTCCCGACAACAGCCTTTGTCGGTGCGCGATTGTTGAGGTAAACGGCTGTAGAAACAGCTTCTGCCCAATAGCTTTTGGGCAAACCAGCATCCTGTAACATAGTGCGAGCCTTCTCCACAATGGATCTGTTGGTTCGTTCAGCACTCCGTTACTCTGTGCGAGTTACCTAACGGTCAGTTGATGCCTGATTCCTGCAGAAATAAGTCCAGCTTTGAACTTTGAGTTGACGAACTCAGTCCCATTGTCAGACCTCACACACTTGATTTTCTTCCCTGTCTGAGTTTCAACCAGAGCCCGAAAATTCAGCAAAAATATCACTCACTTTGGTTCTTTTCTGAAAGGAAAATACACGAATGTGTAACGAGAGAAGTCGTCAATTAAGGTGAAAAAAAATATTTACTTCCTCCTATGGATAAATTTTCCATGGGTCCACATAAATCCATATTAGAACTTCCAAGATCTCCTTTGCTCGGCTCTTACTGGCTCTGAAGGGTAGTCGAGCATGCTTCCCTAATAAAGCAGACTTCACATGGATCATCATTAGGTTGTTATTTTTATCAATACCTGTACACATGTCTTGAAGTAGGTTCATCCCCTTCCTGAAAGATGTCCTAAACGTCGATGCATTAGGGAACCTGCATCTTCAGAGAAATTGGTAGGTAATCTTCTGTCATTCATGGTATCAAGCTTGTAGATCCCATTCTTCCTTTAAGATGTGGCTAATACTTAACCAATAGGGTCAATGACCTTTTCCCATTTCTTTGGTGAGATATGACCGAATGTCCCTTATCAGTAATTTTGCTGACTGATAATAGGTTAGCACCTATAGCTGGCACGTAATGTACATCATGCGCTACAACGCTATCAGCCTGTCTATTATAACTATCAGTGAAATGTTGGTTGTACCAACAGCCTGAGCAGATAAATTTACATTATTTATTGTCGAAATTTTTAAATCTGAATCACCAGATACATTGTCTAGTATATCTATGTCATTGACTAGGTGAGAACTGCAACCCGAGTCAAGAAAAAAAATCTACACTGTTGCTAGTGTCATTAGGTCTAGTCATGTAAGCAAAAAATTGCTTTACCTTTGGGTTTTTCCTTGATTTGAATTTTCAGTAGAATCTTGTTTCTTACGATCTTGGGTCTCCATCTTCTTGGTACGGCACTGTGAAGCATAATGTCCCCATTTTGTGACATGCATAACACTCAATTTTATGTTTTCCTTTGCCTTTGGAACCCTTTCCCTGGGAGAACAATGCAGTCTCACTACTAGGTGTATGTGAATGTGCGGAGTCTTCACATCCTGGAGAATTTTTTACTTTAATCGAGTCTCCTGTGATTTTTCAGTCCCGAGCTCTCTAAACCCATGATCATTGGCTTGTATTCATCAGACAAGCCCGCCAATAAAAATTTGTCCCGAGCCACTCATCATCCACTTTGAAGCCAATATCAGTGAGCCTCTGTGATGTTGACATAATTTTATTGACATATTCTCTTCAACTGAAGAACAGTTTTCTAGTTCTGGTCGTTATCAATGATCTCAAAAGACCTACCTTCCTGGTAAGACCATTGTCCTCGAATGCAGTCTTCAAGTTGTCCCCAAGCCTCCTTGGCTGTAGATGCACTTTCTATGTGTGGGGAACACAATTGGATCGATAATAAGTACAGATTTTTGAAAAAGCTTTCCGATCTTTTACTAAAATGTTCTCTTCTTTCGCGTCGTAGCAGCGCCTTCTAACTTGGGAACAACGATTGATCCATCGACCACACGCCACAAATCGTCAAGATTCAAATATGCCTTAGCTGCAAATTTCCACGAAGCGTAATTTTGTTCTGCCGAGAAGTTTCTCAAACCGGTGGAGGGTGGTTTGATGCCATGATGAACGAAATTCAGCGAAATAATCAACTGTTCACAACCTAACCTCACTGCACATGGGGACAACACACGAGATTTACACTTTTCATGAAGTTTTTCGATCGAATCTATACTTTTTCTCGATAGAAAACGATTTAAGCAATCACTGGGCCCATAACCTGAAGGGTTTGGGGAAAATGATTAAACAGATAACTTTGGATAAAAACTTCTATTTGAAAAAAAAAGAAGCTACAACTCAAGATAACATGTTGTGGTAGATTACAAAAATCCCCGCCAGAGTGCTCTCTGTTCCCAGCTGTTTTTCCAGGACCCGGTACATTTGATTGGAAATGTTGATCACAAAATAACCAACAATTGACATATCGAGTTTTGTTAAGTTCGGTTCAACCGTTAGTGCTTAATAAAATTGTTGGCTCCCGCTAAAGTTTTAGTGTATATCTCGTAATATAACAAAAGTTACGGTACTTGTGTATTATATCCACCACATTTTAGTTCCACTAGCTCCACGCTAGAGTGCGGTACTGTTTTAAGTAGTACGATTCATTGCCCGCAAGGGAGGTTATACTTACCTTATAACCTTCTACGGGATTATAATGATAAATAAAAGATAACACGATTTTTAAAAATAAAACATTTTCTTCACATTTAGGCGGGAAATGTGTGGAAATACTGTTCTTCATATCTAAGGACACAACTCCCTCATGTAACTGTTCCAATCAATAGCAGCCTTATTGGAAATTTTTAGTTGTTTTTTGCAAAAATTGACAGATGTCAATTCTTCGCACCAGCAGTAAATGAACTTCAATACATTACAAAATGGAATTTTACTTCCTTCGAACCAAGTGTCAATCCGAACGCCGACTTGACCACCACACTTTCTTACATTACACTTACAAAAAAGACTTTTTTTTCCACTATAAAGTTTCATACAATGTGATTTAGAACACTTTCTTCTGACAGCCAAAATATTCCTCTTATGTAAATATTTAACAGCGTCTTCTTCAGTCGTTGGCAAATCCCAAAGAGGCATTTTTAAAGGACTAAGAAACAACAAACAGCAAACACAACTATGACAAAAGATAACCTCATTAGCCTGGGAGAGCTAGCGTCGCACTTCAGTAGCGCATTCTAGCGTGGAACTAGAGGAACTAAAATGTGTTGGACATAATACACAAGTACCAAAGTTACTTTAAATAACAAAATAAAAAACTTTTGTCATGTGCATATTTGCAGAAAAACCAATAGAAAACGAAATACCGCTATTTTTAATTTCAGGCCTCCCTTGCAATCGCCACTCCTGCCCGTTCCTAGGAATGTTGGTACGGCTTATTATAATGAAGGCGTTATTACTAATACTCATACCGAGTTTTATTTAGTTCGGTTAAGTATTTTGTGCCAAATCGAGTTTAAACGCATATTGTATTTTGTCATAATGACGTTGCCAAGTAACGTTTAAAAGTTATTTATAGTACATAGTTGTTTCGGGGCTCAGGTTAGCCATGCGAGTTAAAGCGTTGACCTTTATCTCACATGGTAAACCTAGAGTGGCGAGTTCGACTCTCGCCTGGGCAAAGGAAATTATTTAGTGACGAAATTCATTAAATAACGTCCTAAAATCCCACCCTGGCTAGAAAAGGATAACCCGTCCCGATTAGCCTAAGTTGCAAAAAGTGGACGTTAATAAATAAATTCATAAAATTCATAGTTGTTTCAAAAAGGTCAATATAACGGAGGGAATAAGCTAATATATACCACAATTAAAGAATTTGATCCCCCACAACTTCCGTTATCACTCCTTGTGTAAATTCAGCGTTTTGTTTAAATCATCTATATATATATAAAATTGTAACCTCTGTCTGTACATTGATTTTTTTCGCGAAATTTCACAATAACTTTTCGTTTCACATGTCATAGACACCATAACTGCATTTTGTTTCTTTGGTGTCTGTTTGTTTGTTTGTTTGTTTATTTGTTTGTTTGTTTGTTTGTTTGTTACCTTTTCACGCATAAACGGCTGAACCGAATTTTATGAAACTTGGTATGTATATTACTACTAACCCAACTTAGACTTTAGGCTATATTAATATCCTCTGAGACGAACAGGAGTGGGGGTTATAAGGAAAGCCTGAAATTAAAATAGCGATATTTCGATTCCTATTGGTTTTTCGGCAATTATGCTCATAACAAATGTTGTTTATTTTGTTATTTAGAGTAACTTTTGTTATATACCTTTTTTTCGTATACCGAATTATAAACGAGATATACGCAAAAACCTATAACGAATGTGAACAATTTTTAATTTTCGAGACGAAAGAACCTACCCGAAATGAATAAAACTCGGTATGTGCATTAGTACTAACGCTTTTATTATAATAAGCCATACTAACATTTCTAGGGACGGGCAGGAGTGGGGGTTGTAAGGGAGGCCTGAATTTAAAATAACGGTATTTCGTGTTTCTATTCGTTTTTCGGCAAATATGAACCTAACAAAAGTTATTTATTTTGTTATTTAGAGTAACTTTTGTGTTATTAAATTTTTGACTTTTAACGAAGTATAAACTAGATATATACTATAAACTAAAGAGGGAGTCAACTATTTTATTGGGCGCTAACGATTGAACCGAACTTAACAAAACTCGGTATGTCAATTAGCATTAATTCTCCCTTGATTACAAGCTATATTAAAATTTTTAGGTTTCGAACGGGAGTGGGAGTTATAAGGGAGGCCTGAAGTAAAAATTCACGATATTTCATTTTCTATTTGTTTTTCGGCAAAGGTGCACATAACAAAAGTGTTTTACTTTGTTATTTAGAGCAACTTTGTTTCTTTCACTTATGTCGTAAAATGAAGTAAATACGGGATATAAGCTAAATCTATAGCGGGGAGTCGACGATTTTATTAGTACTTATTTTAAGTGTTTTTAATATAGGCATATTATGACAAATGATGTTATGTTTTAGCCTTATCTATTTCGATTATTTAGTACTAAGTATGATTCGGATTAGTGAGATTATAAATCCCCCTCACCCTTCGCCTCATTTATTTATTTTCCCTATGAAATAACTTTGTTATTTATTTCCAATAGAAATTTAAACTATAAGATGCATTTCCATTATTTAATTTGTATAATGTATTATTTTAAAAAAAAAATCGTGCTGCTGAATTTCCTCAAGGAGTGAAAGGGGAAGTAGTAGGGAATCAAACTCTTTGATGTTGGTTATATACTATCTTATTTCCGATATCTTCATTTTATTGAAACAAATATGTACTATCATAACAATTAAACGTTAATGTCATTATGACAAAAGACAAAAATGCTCTTTAAACTCGATATGATTGTTTAAAAGTATTACTTAGGTTGCAGGGACGGCTACGATCTCTTCCCCTCGACTAGTTTTTGAATATAATTGAAATTATTTTTAGGGTAACACTATTATTTAATTACATAATGTAGATAAATTATTACCATAAATATTTTGAATTAATAATTTAAGGAGAAGAGTGTTGATAGCTCTAATGCTGAGAGCGGAAAATAGACGGAGGCATAATAGAGTTAATTGAGTTCTTTACTAATTTCCTTTGAAATGCTGGGCATTACGGGAAGTGATTACCACTAAGATCTACTATTATGAATATAACCTTACGTGCTAATCTATGCTTAAACTATATGTGCTCGGATTGTTTGGTTTTTGACAGGAAATAAGTTTCATTATAGACGATATTCAATTGTAATAAATACTATCCATGATTATGGTTTTGAAGTATTCAAAAAAGGTGTGAGTTTAAAAAGTGGCAAGGGATAGATTAGGAACACATTTTTATTTATTCTTCAAATATGAAATTTCTCATTTATAAGTAGCCTGCCTGACCCTCACAGCAAAACATTGCGCGCCAACGGGAGGTGTAATTGTAAACATTGAAGCCTTGCCCAAAAAAATACTATCATCATTCAGCCTTAAATGATTTCCCGAGCGAAGCCGGGTATCTTAGCTAGTGCGTAATAAAAACGCTCTTATAGTTTATATTTCCATTGGAAATAAATAACGTTATTTCCTAGTAAATAATAAATATTAAAGGAGGTGAGGGGGAAATCATCACAGATTGATAACCTCACTAATCCGAATTATACATAGAACTACAATATAAGTTTTAAAACAACATTATTACGCCTATTTCAAAAACAAAGTACTAATACAATTGGTTACTCCCGCTATAGTTTTAGCTTATATCTCGTTTATATTTCGTTAAACGACCAAAGTGTATATAACAAATGTTGCTTTAAATATCGAAATAAACAACTTTTGTTATGTGCACTTTTTCCAAAAAAAAAAAAATAAACAACAAAGAAAACCAATAGAAAACGAAATAGCGCTATCTTTCATTTCAGGCCTCCCTTATCTAGAAATTTCAGTACTCCCTGTTCTGACCTAGAAATGTTAATCTATATATATATATATATATATATATATATATAATTAATATATACATATTATATATATACTAGCTCAGATAACCGGCTTCGCTCGGGAATTCATTTGAGGCTGAATGGTGATGGTATATTTTTTGGCAAGGCTTTACTTTGCACAATATTTTGACATTTTACCCCGTTCCAGTGTTCAGGGTCTTAATATCCTAATACCCGTGTTTGCCATTTGTTAATAATAAAATTATTTTTTTTATGTAAGACTTTCACTGTCCTGCATATTGTCATATTTCCGTCTCCTGTGCATTATGCATAGATTTGAAATTATTAAGGAGAAAATATTGACATACATTTGAATTAAATTTTTTCAGGTGAGGTATTTTCAGGCCTTCCTTATAACCCCCACTTCCTGCCCTTCCCTAGAAATGTTAGTATAGCTTATTATAATGAAGGCGTTAGTACTAATTCACATACCGAGTTTGGTTTAATTCCGTTGAGTCTTTAGTGCCAAATAAAATTGTGGACTCCCGCTTTAGTTTATAGCATATAACTCATTTATGCTTCCGTATACGGCAAAAGTGCATATAATAAAAGTTACTCTAAATAACAAAATAAAGAACTTTTGTCATGTGCATATTTGCTGAAAAAGCAATAGGAAACGAAATATCTCTATTTTTAATTTCAGGCCTCCCTTATCACCCCCACTCCTGCCCGTCCCTAGAAATGTTAGTATGGCTTATTATAAGGAAGTCGTTAATACTAATTCACATACTGAGTTTGGTTTAGTTCGGTTGAGTCTTTTGTGCCAAGTAAAATTATGGACTCCCGCAATAGTTTTTAGCGTATAACTCATTTAAACTTCGGAATACGATGAAAGTGTATATAACAAAAGTTACTCTAAATAAAAAAATAAACAACTTTTGTTATGTGCATATTTACCGAAAAACCAATAGAAAACGAAATATCGCTATTTTTAATTTCAGGCTTCCCTTATAACCCCCACTCCTGTTCGTCTCAGAGAAAATTAATATAGCCTAAAGTCTAAGTTGGGTTAGTAGTAATATACATACCAAGTTTCATAAAATTCGGTTCAGCCGTTTATGCGTGAAAAGGTAACAAACAAACAAACAAACAAACAAATAAACAAACAAACAAACAGACACCAAAGAAACAAAATGCAGTTATGGTGTCTATGACATGTGAAACGAAAAGTTATCGTGAAATTTCGCGAAAAAAATCAATGTACAGACAGAGGTTACAATTTTATATATATATCCATATATAAAATTGTCACCTCGTTCTGTACATTCATTTTTTTCGCGAAATTTCACGATAACTTTTCGTTTCACATGTCATAGACACCATAACTGCATTTTGTTTCTTTCGTGTATGTTTGTTTGTTTGGTTGTTTGTTTGTTTGTTTGTTTGTTTGTTTGTTTGTTACCTTTTCACGCATAAACGGCTGAACCGAATTTTATGAAACTTGGTATGTATATTACTATTAGCCCAACTTAGACTTTAGGCTATATTAATATTCTCTAAGACGAACCGGAGTGGGGGTTATAAGGGAGACCTGAAATTAAAAATAGCGATATTTCGTTTCCTATTGCTTTTTCAGCAAATATGTCCACAACAAAAGTTGTTTATTTTGTAATTTAGAGTAACTTTTGTTATATGCACTTTTGCCGTATACGGAAGTATAAATGAGTTATACGCTAAAAGCTATAGCGGGAGTCCACAATATTTTATTTGGGACAAAAGACTCAACCGAACTAAACCAAGCTCGGTATGTGGATTAGCACTAACGTCTTCCTTTTAATAAGCTATACTAACATTTCTAGGGACGTGCAGGAGTGGGGGTTATAGGTGAGGCCTGAAATTGATAATAGTGATATTTCGTTTCCTATTGCATTTTTGTCAAATATGCACTTAACCAAAGTTGTTTATTTTCCTATTTAGAGAAACTTTTGTTATATGCACTTTTGCCGTATACGGAAGTATAAATGAGTTAAACGCTAAAAACTATAGCGGGAGTCCACAATTTTTTTTGGCACAAAAGACTCAACGGAATTAAACCAAACTCGGTATCTGAATTTGTACTAACGCCTTCATTATAATAAGCTATACTAACATTTCTTGGGACGGGCAGGAGTGGGGGTTATAAGGAAGGCCTGAAATTAATAATAGTGATATTTCGTTTCCTATTGCATTTTCGGCAAATATGCACATAACAAAAGTTGTTTATTTTGTTATTTAGAGAAATTTTTTTATATACACTATCATCGTATACCGAAGTATAAAGGCGTTATATGCTGAAAATTATAGCGGGAGACAACAATTTTATTTGGCACAAAAGACACAACCGAACTAAATAAAACACTCAGTATGTGTATAAGCACTAACGCCTTCCTTATAATAAGTCATACTAACATTTCTAGGGACGGGCAGGAGTGGGGGTTATAAGGGAGGCCTGAAATTAATAATAATGATTTCCTATTGGGGTTTCGGCAAATATGCACATAACAAAAGTTGTTTATTTTGTTATTTAGAGAAATTTGCTCAACAATTCTTTTCAATATGAACTACCAGGTACCTCACCGGGAAAAACTAATACAAATGTATGTTAATATTTTATCCTTAATAATTCAAATCTATGCATAATGCACCGAAAACGGGAAATATGACAATATGGAGGACAGTGAAGTCATACAAAAAAATAATTGTATTATTAACAAATCCACAGAAACGACGGGTATTAACCCTAAACACTGGGACGGGTAAATGTCAAAATATTGTGCAAAGTAAAGCCTTGCAAAAAAAAATACCATCACCATTCAGCCTCAAATGAATTCCCGAGCGAAGCCGGGTATCTGAGCTAGTATAGATATATATCTATCTATCTATATATATATAAAATTGTAACCTCTGTCTGTACATTGATTTTTTTCGCGAAATTTCACGATAACTTTTCGTTTCACATGTCATAGACACCATAACTGCATTTTGTTTCTTTCGTGTCTGTTTGTTTGTTTGTTTGTTTATTTGTTTGTTTGTTTATTTGTTTGTTTGTTTGTTTGTTACCTTTTCACGCATAAACGGCTGAACCGAATTTTATGAAACTTGGTATGTATATTACAACAAGCCCAACTTAGACTTTAGGCTATATTAATATTCTCTAAGACGAACAGGAGTGGGGGTTATGAGGGAGGCCTGAAATTAAAAATAGCGATATTTTGTTTCCTATTGCTTTTTCAGCAAATAAGCACATAACAAAAGTTGTTTATTTTGTTATTTAGAGTAACTTTTGTTATATGCACTTTTGCCGTATACGGAAGTATAAATGAGTTATACTCTAAAAACTATAGCGGGAGTCCACAATTTTATTTGGCACAAAAGACTCAACCGAACTAAACCAAACTCGCTATGTGAATTAATACTAACGATTTCCTTATAATAAGTCATACTAACATTTCTAGGGACGGGCAGGAGTGGGGGTTATAAGGGAGGCCTGAAATTAAAAATAGCGATATTTCGTTTCCTATTGCATTTTCGGCAAATATGCACATAACGAAAGTTGTTTATTTTGTTATTTAGAGAAATTTGCTCAACACTTCTTTTCAATATGAATTACCAGGTACCTCACCTGAAAAAATTAATTCAAATGTATGTCAATATTTTCTCCTTAATAATTCAAATCTATGCATAATGCACAGGAGACGGGAAATATGCAGGACAGTGAAGTCTTATATAAAAAAATAATTTTATTATTAACAAATGCCACCAACGGGTATTAACCCTAAACACTGGAACGGGTAAATGTCAAAATATTGTAAAGTAAAGCCTTGGCAAAAATATACCATCACCAATCAGCCTCAAATGAAGTCCCGAGCGAAGCCGGGTATCTGAGCTAGTATATATATAAAATTGTAACCTCTGTCTGTACATTGATTTTTTTTGCGAAATTTCACGATAACTTTTCGTTTCACATGTCATAGACACCATAACTGCATTTTGTTTCTTTGGTGTCTGTTTGTTTGTTTGTTTGTTTGTTTGTTTGTTTGTTTATTTGTTTGTTTGTTTGTTACCTTTTCACGCATAAACGGCTGAACCGAATTTTATGAAACTTGGTATGTATATTACTACTAACCCAACTTAGACTTTAGGCTATATTAATTTTCTCTGAGACGAACAGGAGTGGGGGTTATAAGGGAAGCATGAAATTAAAAATAGCGATATTTCGTTTTCTATTGTTTTTTCGGTACATATGCACATAATAAAAGTTGTTTATTTTGTTATTTAGAGTAACTTTTGTTATATACACTTTTGTCGTATACCGAAGTTTAAATGCGTTATATGCTAAAAATTATAGCGGGAGTCAACAATATTATTTGCCAAAAAAGACTCAACCGAACTAAATAAAACTCGGTATGCTGTATTAGCAGTGAGGCCTTCATTATAAATAAGCCATACCAATATTTCTAGGGACGGGCAGAAGTGGGGGTTATAAGGGAGGCCTGAAATTAAAAATAGCGATATTTCGTTTCCTATTGGTTTTTCCGCAAATATAAACATAACAAAAGTTGTTTATTTTATTATTTGGAGTAACTTTTGTTATATACACTTTTGTCGTATACCTAAGTATAAATGAGTTATACGTTAAAACTTTAGCGGGCACTAACGGCTGAACCGAACTTAACAAAACTCGGTATGTCAATTAGCATTATATTATTATTATAGTATTATATCTTTCATGATTATAAGTTATATTAAAATTTTTAGGTTGGAACGGGAGGGGGGTTAAAAGGGAGGCCTGAAATAAAAATTCACCATATTTACATGTATAAGAGACGGGAAATATAAAAATATCGAAGACTGTGAAGCCTTATCGAACAAATAATTCTATTATTAGCAAATCCACGGCAAAGATGGGTATCAATCCTAAAAACTGGGACGGGTAAATGTCAAAATATTGTGCAATGTAAAGCCTGCTAAAAAATACCATCACCATTCAGCCTCAGATGAATTCCCGGGCGAAGCCGGGTATCTGAGCTAGTATATATATAAAATTGTAACCTCTGTCTGTACATTGATTTTTTTCGCGAAATTTCACGATAACTTTTCGTTTCACATGTCATAGACACCATAACTGCATTTTGTTTCTTTGGTGTCTGTTTGTTTGTTTGTTTGTTTATTTGTTTGTTTGTTTATTTGTTTGTTTGTTTGTTTGTTACCTTTTCACGCATAAACGGCTGAACCGAATTTTTTGAAACTTGGTATGTATATTACTACTAGCCCAACTTAGACTTTAGGCTATATTAACATTCTCTAAGACGAACAGGAGTGGGGGTTATAAGGGAGGCCTGAAATTAAAATTAGCGATATTTCGTTTCCTATTATTTTTTCGTCAAATATGAACATAAAAAAAGTTGTTTATTTTGTTATGTAGAGTAACTTTTGTTATATACACTTTTTTCGTATACTGAATTATAATCGAGATATACGCTGAAACCTATAGCAGAAGTGAACAATTTTATTTGGGACAAAAGACCCAACCGAAATAAATAAAACTCGGTATGTGTATTAGTACTAACGCTTTAATTATAACAAGCTATACCAACATTTCTAGGGACGGGCAGGAGTGGGGGTTGTAGGGGAGGCCTGAATTTAAAAATAGCTGTATTTCGTTTTCTATTCATTTTTCGGCAAATATGAACATAACAAAAGTTGTTTATTTTGTTATTAAGAGTAACTTTTGATATATACACTTTTTTCTTATACCGAATTATAAACGAGATATACACTATAAACTAAAGCGGGAGTCAACTATTTCATTAGGCACTAACGATTAAACCAAACTTAAAAACTCGGTCTGTCAATTAGCATATTTTCTTCCATGATTATAAGCTATATTAAAATTTTTAGGTTAGAACGGGAGTGGGGGTTATAAGGGAGGCCAGAAATAAAAATTCGTGATATTTCATTGTCTATTTGTTTTTTGACAAACAAGCAAATAACAAAAGTTGTTTACTTTGTTATTTAGATTAACTTTTGTTTTATACATTTCCCCAGGAACAATGTGTGGAGCAAGTAATTTGCGTAGAAATATTGATATGCTCAACAATTCATTCTAATTTGAACTATGAGGTACCTCACCTGGAAAAATTAATTCAAATCTATGTTAATATTTTGTCCTTAGTAACTGAAATCTATGCATTATGCACAGGAGACGGGAAATATGGCAATATAACAAAATATGAAATATGACAATTTGGAGGACAGTCAAGACTTACATAAAAAATTAATTTTATTATTAACAAATGCCAACAACGGATATTAGCCCTAAACACTGGGACGGGTAAATGTCAAAATATTGTGCAAAGTAAAGTTTTGCCAAAAAAATACCATAACCATTCAGCCTCAAATAAATTCCCAGGCGAAGCCGGGTATCTGAGCTAGTATATATATATATATATATATATATCTATATATATATATATATATATATATATATATATATATAAAATTGTAACCTCTGTCTGTACATTGATTTTTTCGCGAAATTTCACGATAACTTTTCGCTTCACATGTCACAGACACCTTAACTGCATTTTGTTTCTTTCGTGTCTGTTTGTTTGTTTATTTGTTTGTTTGTTTGTTTGTTACCTTTTCACGCATAAACGGCTGAACCGAATTTTATGAAACTTGGTATGTTTATTACTACTATCCCAACTTAGACTTTAGGCTATATTAATATTCTCTGAGACGAACAGGAGTGAGGGTTATAAGGGAGGCCTGAAATTAAAAATAGCGATATTTCGTTTCCTATTGCATTCCCGGCAATTATGCACATAAAAAAAGTTGTTTACTTTGTTATTTCGAGTAACTTTTGTTAGATACATTTTTGTCGTATAACTCATTTATACCTAAGTATAAATGAGTTATACGCTAAAAACTATTGCGGAAGTCAACAATTTGATTTGGCACAAAAAACTCAACCGAACTAAACCAAACTCGGTATGTGAATTAGCACTAACGCCATCCTTATAATAAGCCATACTAACATTTCTAGGGACGGGCAGGAGTGGGGGTTATAAAGGAGGCCAGAAATTAAAAATAGCGATATTTCGTTTCCTTTTGGTTTTTCGGCAAATATGAACATAACCAAAGTTGTTTATTTTTTTATCTAGAGTATCTTTTGTTATATACACTTTTTTCGTATACCTAAGTATAAATGAGTTATACGTTAAAAACTACTAATTCAAATCTATGCATAATGCACAGGAAGCGGGAAATATGACAATATAGAGGACAGTGAAGTCTTACATAAAAAAATAATTGTATTATTAACAAATCCACAGAAACGACGGGTATTTACTCTAAACACTGGAACGGGTAAATGTCAAAACATTGTGCAAAGTAAAGCCTTGCCAAAAAAATACAATCACCATTCAGCCTCAAATGAATTCCCGAGCGAAGCCGGGTATCTGAGCTAGTATATCATATAATCAAGGAGGTGTTAATAATAAATTACATACGGAGTTTCATATAATTCGGTTGTCTTTTGCACCCAATAAAATTGTTGACTTCTGCTGTAAGTTGTAGCGTGTATCTCGTTTATACTCTGGCATACGGAAAAAGTATGTAGAACAAAAGTTACTTTAAATAACACAATAAACAACGTTTCCATTTGTTAAAAAACCAATGGGAATCGGAATATTGCAATTTTTCATTTCAGGCTTCCTTTATAACCCACTTCTCCCCGTTCCAAAGAATGTTGGTACATTTCCCTCAAGGGAAATCTGCTAATAAACAACTTTTGATATGTGCATATTAGCCGAAAAACCAATAGAAAATGAAACAGCACTATTCTTAATTCAGGCCTCCCTAATAACCACCACTCCTGTTCATACCTAGAAATTTTAATATAGCTCATACTAAGGAAGGTGTAATACAAAATTACGTACAGAGTTTCTTTGAGTTCAGTTAGTCTTTTATGCCCTTTAAAACAGTTGATTCCCGCTATAGTTCTTAGTGTATATCTCGTTTAAATTTTGTTATATGACAAAAGGGTATATAACAAAAGCTAGATTAAAAAGAAGTCAAACAACTTTTGTTATGTGCATATTTACCGAAAAACCAATAGGAAACGAAATATCTCAATTTTTCATTTCAGGCCTCCCTTATAACCCCCACCCTGTTCCCCGTCTTAGAGAATATTAATATAGTCTAAAGTCTAAGATAGGCTAGGGGTTATAATGGAGGCCTGAAATTAAAAATAGCTATATTTCGTTTCCTATTGTTTTTTTCGGCAAAGATGCACATGACAAAAGCTGTTTATTTTGTTATTTATAGTAACTTTTGTTATATACACTTTTGACGTATTCCCAAGTATTAATGAGTTATACTCTAAAAAGTCCGTCACGCAGGCGCTGCGAAAACTAAGCAGATTTTCCACATGAAGTTTTACAATAGAGAAATCTGCCTAATAATAACAGTAGTAGTAAGGAATCCTAAACCTATTCACGAGGGACATACAGCTACGGAAACGGCTACGCACTAGCTCGGCGGAGAGTCCCGAACATAGCCGACCACACAAATACAAATGCAAATATCTCGTTTAATATTCAAGATACGGAATATATGTATATAACAATATTTATAGTAAATTTAATTTGCAATAAGATTGATTCTATACAATATTTCGATCCGACGCATAATAACTTGATATTTCGAATTTTCAAATATCCCCCCTCTAAACCCCCCTCCCACTAGTCCGATGTCATCCATTAACGAACTTTATCTTTAATTTTACTTAAAAAGCTTAAATATGATGTATTCTAACGATAAAACAAAAATTGAGACCGCTAGCGCGTGGACAGAAAAATATATATATATATATATATATATATATATATATATATATATATATATATATATATACATAATTTTGAACGGACCTCATTTTCGTCATCTCCTGGGTAGGATCGATGGACATTTGAGGAAATTTTTCAAAATTCGCGTCATGAGTACGACCTCAATAGCTGATTTCCCCTAAGGGAAATCTGCTAGAACTATAGCAGGAGTCAACAATTTGATCGGCCACAAAAGGCTGAACCGAGCTAAACAAAACTCGTTTATAAACTTGTAATAACTCTCGCATGATTATAAGTTGTACCAACATTCTTTGGAACGGGGAGAAGTGGGTTATAAAGGAAGCCTGAAATGAAAAATTGCGATATTCCGTTTCCCATTGGTTTTTTAACAGATGAAAACGTTTTTTATTGTGTTATTTAAAGTAACTTTTGTTCTACATACTTTTTCTATATATATATATATACTAGCTCAGATACCCGGCTTCGCTCGGGAATTCATTTGAGGCTGAATGGTGATGGTATATTTTTGGCAAGGCTTTACTTTGAAAGATATTTTGACATTTACCCGTCCCAGTGTTTAGGGTTAACATCCGTCGTTTCTGTGGATTTGTTAATAATAAAATATTTTTTTTATGTAAGACTTCATTGTCCTGCATATTGTCATATTTCCCGTTTCCTGTGCATTGTGCATAGATTTGAATTATAAATGAAAAAATATTGACATACATTTGAATCATTTTTTTCATTTGAGGTACCTGGTAGTTCATATTGAAAAGAAGTGTTGAGCAAATTTCTCTAAATAACAAAATAAACAACTTTTGTTATGTGCATATTTGCCGAAACCCCAATAGGAAATCACTATTTTTAATTTCAGGCCTCCCTTATAACCCCCACTCCTGCCCGTCCCTAGAAATGTTAGTATGGCTTATTATAAGGAAGGCGTTAGTACTAATTCACATACCGAGTTTGGCTTAGTTCGGTTGAGTTTTTTGTGCCAAATAAAATTGTGGACTCCCGCTATAGTTTTTAGCGTATAACTCATTTATACTTCCGTATACGGCAAAAGTGCATATGACAAAAGTTACTCTAAATAACAAAATAAACAACTTTTGTTAATGGCATGTTTGCTGAAAAAGTAATAGGAAACGAAATATCGCTATTTTTAATTTCAGGCCTCCCTTATAACCCCCACTCCTGTTCGACTTAGAGAATATTAATATAGCCTAAAGTCTAAGTTGGGCTAGTAGTAATATACATACCAAGTTTCATAAAATTCGGTTCAGCCGTTTATGCGTGAAAAGGTAACAAACAAACAAACATACACGAAAGAAACAAAATGCAGTTATGGTGTCTATGACATGTGAAACGAAAAGTTATCGTGAAATTTCGCGAAAAAAATCAATGTACAGACAGAGGTTACAATTTTATATATATATAGATATAGATATATTTGTCTGTTACCGCTCTAGCGGTCGCAATTTTTGTTTGATCGTTACCAAACTCGGAATTTAATCGTTTTATGTAAAAAGGAAGATCAAGTTCGTTAATGGCTGAAATCGGACCAGTGGGAGGGGGGGTTTAGAGGGGAGGATTTTCGAAAAGTCGAAATATCTCCGTTATTATGCGTCGGATCGAAAAATTGTATAGAAAGAATCTTATTGCAAATTCAATTTACTATAAATATTGTTCTATACATTTATTCTGTATCTTAAATATTAACCGAGATATTTGCATTTGTATTTTGCGTGTGGTCGGCTGTTCGGCCTTTCCGCCGTGAGCTCTGGCGGCCGTTTCTGTAACTATTTGTCCCTCGTGAATAGGTTTAGAGGTTACTTACTACTACAGCTGTTATTAGGCAGATTTCTCTATTGTAAAACTTCACATGGGAAATCTGCTTAGTTTACGCAGCCCCTGCGTGACGAACTTTTTTTTGATATTTAAAGCAATATGTTGTTATATACACTTTTGCCATATACCAAAGTATTAATGAGATACACGTTAAAAACTATGTTTGGAGTCAACACTTTTATTGGTCACAAACAACTAAAAGGAGTTCAACGAAACTCTATGGGGTAGCATTAGAACTTCCTTGATTATAAGCTATATGAACATTTTTAGAAACTAACAGGAATGGGGGTTATAAGGAATGCCTAAAATGAAATATCATGATATCTCATTTTCTATTGGTTTTTCGGTAGACCTGCACATAAGTAACGTTGTTTAGTTTGTTATTTACAGTAACATTAGGTATATACACTTTTCTTGTAAAAATCAAAGAGGGAGTCAACAATTTATTGGGAACCAACGGTTGTCTGCGGGAAAGGGATATTACCCCTTTCTCGCCAAAAGCATGCATAACAAAGAATGTGAAACATTATGATTACTGAGTTTCTTCATCGGGCATACAATAGAATATTTTTACGAATGGCTATTAAATACATACATAGGTATTGGGGCTGCTTTTGGGAATAGAAATTATGAATATTATTTAGTTTATAATAAAAAAAATACTGTCCACTAATAAGATATTTGTGACCAATAATGTTATGAATGATGAATTGGGATGAAATAGTAACCACTTCTCTTCAATTGTCCACAAAGCTGTAAAATTTAATAAAAGCAAAAACAGCCTTGCATTTTTGAATAACATTCACACTCACTATTCTGCCTAAATATTTCCATAGCAAAGCTACCTCAGTAATGGTTCTTAAGAACTAAGATTGAATGCAATCCATGATTATGATTAATATTGACCACAATATTTTCAACAGTGCAGGTGGGTCAGATCAGGAAATATTTTTGTTCTTTTTAATCTTCAGGGCTAAAAAATTTCTATAAGTTTGCTTTAGTTGCCAAATATTCAGGAATATGATTAAAACACGGAGATGGGGAAATGTAAAAATATTGTGCACATAAAAACCTTGCCAAAAAAAATAAATACCGTCATCATTATGTCTTTAATGATTTCCCAAGCGAAGCCGAGTGGTACCTTAAGCTATTGTACTATAAATGTTGTTTCGACCATGTTTTGTATCTGTTTGTTTTTTTGTCATATAACAATTTATAAAGCAAGTAATTTGCATAGAATCTTTCTTTTAGTCATCAATTAATTTCCATGTAAGAATTTAAAAACTTGGTACCTCAATAGATTATCACACTTTCATTAAACATCTAAAATCCATTATTAATGCTTTAAAGCCATTAACAGGTTGAACGGAGAGCAAAGTATTCTGCCAAGTCCTTCCCCTCTCTCCCAAACATTAATAAATCTAAAATGTCAGTTTCCCCTTAAATTCATTTAATACCTAATTTGATAAAAACATAAAAATTAATTGAACAAACTAACTTTGTTGTTAAAGAATTGGTAACATAATTTAATGTAAACAGAACTGAGATCTTAAATAAGTGGGAGGTTGGCTGGAACCACTGAGTATAGGGAGGGGAGGTGGGAGACTGCCTTTCTGTCCCACCCCTCCCGACCTCATATTGGTTTATGTTTCCATGTGACTTGATTTTTATACTTTTAGTAATCTAGTATTTTTCTCAGAAATGTGAAATTGTTTAAGTCTCATAAATATATAATTTAAAAGAATGAACACTGGAGAGGTGATCCCAGATATTTCTAGAATTTATGACTTCTGCCCGTTAATATATATTATACTTCACTGAATATACTTAATACCAATATCAATATACAGTTTACTTTCCAGGCATACAAACGGGTATTTTTAATAGTGGTTATTATGTTCATAAAAACATCATTGTGCTTTGGACCGCTTTTGGGGAAATGAACTTTCATTCACACATGGTTCGGAGCATATAATACATTCTATGATTATGTTATAAAAAAAGCAACATGCACAGGAAACGGGCAATATAAAAATATTAACATTAAGCTGTTATATCATGAACCAAATTATTCGAAGCTTAAATACTAAATTTTGATTTCAAGAGACTTTTTTTATGTGAGATATGTGCAAATTCATTCGTGATGACATCATCAATTAAGACATAGTGTTTTTGTCTCCTCAATTTATTTTTGATCTATACAATTCTTGATATTTCACCGTGTTTGTCAACACTAAAGATTAGAGTATTAGGCGATTAGCCTTCAGTAACCAGTAAAGAAGATCAAAGACCAAAGATGAAAAAAGTATTTTTTCACATTCAATGATTTTCATTTGAAACAAAAATATTGAATGTCCTCATTTAATACTGAATTTCTAAAAGAAGTTGTGGTCAAGGTTGGATGAACTTTAACCCAAAATATAAAAATTCTTTTTTAAGTAAAAATATAACTTTATTAATGCAATAATTATTTACAGTAAACATAGGACACGCACACATACATACATATATATATATATATATATATATATATATATATATATATCACATCACAGGCATCTAACATCACCAGCACACACCAATCACAATGATTGAGTCTTATGCCACCAACTATGCTGGGAAATTTTAGACTTCTCTGAATCTGTGAATTGAAGTACAGCAGCGATTGCATTAAGCATATGGGATTTACTCGCTGTGTCATTTGTCAGCAGAAATGACAGAACCACATTTTTCAAATACTCTAAATTTGCACCTTCACGAGTTTGGCAATGCGCAAACCTATAAAACATCAAAACCATTAAAAGTTAATAATAAAAGACATGAAATATTTCACTGGCACAAATATAAATATTTTTATATTTAAAAATGCACAAAAAATCTAAATTATATTCAAACCTGTCAAGCTGACAACGAAGTGCTTGGGACAATGTTTCAACTCTAGCATTCAGCTGCATAATACTCCTTTCTGATTCTCTTAACAAGCCCTCTAGCTTATGCTTCTCTTTTCTTAATCGAGTAAGTTCAACGTCTCTTCGTGCTACTTCTTCAGAGTAATGAAGAACTATTGGGCCTTCATCACCAGTCTGGAAATATTACATAACATGGTTTTATAACTAGAATTATTTAATCAGAAATAGTTTAAACTAAATAGAAAAAGATAGAAATTACCATTTTTCAATTACAGAAAATATGAAAAAAGTGTGAAAGAGTTTCTTAAACATATTTTTGGCATTAGCACGAAAATAAGATATTCTATCAGCACACTCATGAGATCATGTGATCCAGGCCTGCCAAAGAAAGAGCTTCAGGTAATTTAAAATACACATTAGACATTAGTTCATCGATAAAAAGATAGTTGCATTTGTTCAATTGCTTTTATTTTAGCTATTGTTGTTTACTGGCCCGAGGACCTTTTCAGGGGTCCTGTACGACCTTGATGTGATCTAAAGACACTCACTAACACACAAACTATTGAATTTATTAATGGCTAATGTAAATGAATAGACAAATGAAAATTAGAAAAGTATAAAATAAATTTTGATTGCACGAGCAAGAGAAGTCAATTTTTTTTATTTTTAAATCAATTAAATTTTTTATTTGTAAATAAATTAGATTTGTATTACTTAAAAATATATTAAATCTTGGCTGGGCAAAGGAAATTATTTAGTGACGAAATTCATTAAATAACATCCTAAATCCCACCCTAGCTAGAAAAGGGTGGTAACCTGTAGATAACCCATCCCAATTACCCTGACTTGCAAAAAGTGGACGTTAATAAATAATAATATATAAAAAATATATTAAACACATGAAATGAACCTTATCTGATGATATTCCTGTAGGAATAAGTGAAGCTCGTAAGTTAGCTAGCTCTTTCTCTCTCTCAGTAATAGCATCCATAGCCCGTTGTCTTTGTTTCACAAGTTGTGTTTCAACAGAAGCGAGTTTACCTCTCCATTCTGCTTCAACTTGGCTGAGTTTCTCTCGTGCATTTTTCCTTTCAGACATCAAATTCTGAAAAAAAAAAAAAAAAATTTAAATGGATTGTTCATTTTTTGTTAGTAGTGCCACTTGGCGATTCAATATTAAAAGTTCAAAAACTAAAATAAGACCACACGTAAAAACGAGCTTCCAGAAAGTAAATCAGCTTCTGTTACTCCCTGTATTGATTAACCTATACCTTTCTTCTGCAGTTATTATAGTCACAAAAATTCCAGAATATGCGTGCTCCCTTCACGTTCGTTTCAAATGGTTGGGTATTAGTCCCAATTTACAAGTTGGTTATCTCATTGTCATTCAAAACATTAACCTCCTCTTTCAAGACTATTAGATCACATCACTAACTAGAATGTGCACTACCTCATATGGAGTTATTTGTCATGCAAAAGCCCACAACTAATGGCTGTAGGAATTAGGGTAAACAATTGTGACCTTATGGTGCCACTGATAATCACGAATTACAGCATCCTACAGGCTTTCTTTACTGGACAAATCCATCCAGGCCTATTGTCCACCTGTTCTGTTTCATCCTCAATATCTTGTTGTCCTTGCACTGTTCTACAAGGGCTGGTGGTTCATTAATATTATTCATTTTATTCTTATGTCTACTATATTGTTCTCATGTTTTTTATTACCTTAAGTAATCTTTATATGTTTTTTACCTTTGGAGACAGTCAGAATTTTTATATTTATAAATATAAATAACATTCTAGGACAGTAAAATAAGTTTTTAATACCATTTTTTCTGTACTTTTTTCTGATAAAATCAATACTAATGAAAAAATTGACAAAACAAATGTTCACTTATGGTAACACCCCCCTCCCAGCCTATGACAGTAAAGTATAAAATATCCCATGTTCATATCCCTGATACGTATTAAAAAAAAAAAAAATCACAATTCTATCTAGGCAACTCTCTTAGAACCCTAATGCATTCAATTTAGTGACCAGAATCTGAATGCTAAAATTTTATAATGCATAACCAAAAACAACAAAACAAACAAAATGACATTTTAGGACAGGAAAATGGATTCTAAACACAATTAGTTCATTACATTTTTTCGATAAAATCAATATTAACAAAAATACTAATGACTATTTGATTTGAAATAATAATAAAAAAAAACACTCTCCTAAGGATAGTAGTAAAGTATAAAATAGTGCATGTTAACAATATTCATTCTCTTAACTCATATGCAAAACATTTTTCACGTCTATTGAGTTATTTTCATGGTACACGTGAATAACGTTTTTGGACCATAATTGCTATTCTAAACACAATGGGTTCTCCACATTCTCTCAATAAAACAAAAATTAATGAAGATATTGACGAAAATGTATTTTGATGTAAAAGTAAACCCTGACTCCTTGATGAAAATTTGAATACTCATGTAGCCCGTGTGGTACCTTGGAATATTTGATCCTTATGGATAAAAGTCCATAGAAATCTTCTGTGCCGATTTTGAGTGATTGAGCAATAAACTGGCGGACCGATAGACAAGATTTTCAATTTTGATACCATTGTTCTTAGAATGGCCTGAAACATTTAAAAAAGTTATCCCCAACGAATTTAAATAGAAAATCAAACCAAAACTTATTTATATAGATATTATATTATCCAGCAGTTTTGTATTCAAAATGGACAGTTACAAGTATTTTTAAAAACCTCCATATATGCAATTGAAGTTTTGGCACCAAATAACACTTCAATAATGTAATCCAGGATTGATTTTGATACTCAAAAATAAGCTGAACCATTTTGGCCCAACAAAAAATAAATCTCTACAGCTGATTTCTCTTATGTGAAATCTGCAAAAACGGAAGTTGGTAAGAAATGGTTCCGTAAGGGTTTCGTTAAAGTAATGTGAAATAGAGGTGGAAAAGTGTAAAGGAAAGAAGAGAATACGGTAATAAAAAAAATGAAAAAAAATACAAGAGCAACATATATTTAGTGATAGTGATATATACTGTACCTTTTGATATGCTTCCAATTCCTGTTTATGTAAGACCTCATTCTCCTCAATTTGAGAATGCAATTCTCGAATTCTAGACTTCAGTTTCTTTATTTGGGAATGAAGCTCATCTTCATGATTTGAACCAGCTCTGAAACTGTTTTATTATTAATATGATCAATTGTACTGAATAAATATCATGTAAATAAAATTTGTCTTCACTCATATGGTTAAAAAAAAAAAAAAGTAAACTTTTATTAACATAAAAGGGGGTGCTGAAATCCAAAACTTTTATCAGTAAACTGTAGATATATATTGCAGGTTAGCCATATGAGTTAAATCGTTTGCCTTAATCTCAGATGGTAAACCTAGAGTGGCGGGTTCAATTCCCGCCTGGGCAATAGGAATTTATTTAGTGAAGAACTCATAAAATAAAATCCTTAGTCCCACCCAGGCTAAAAAAGGGTGGTAACCTGTAGACAACCTGTCCCAATTAGCCCTAGTATATATTTAGTATTATATTTAATACTTGAATGCTAAGTGAGTATATTTATTTGTATATTTATGTTTTCAGCCTTCAGCAAACTCACACTTTTAATTGACACTAGATGACCACTGTGCCATTCGGGCACTTAAGAAATCTGCTTACACAGCCCTGCGTAACAAACTTTTTTTAGTTTAAATGTTTTAATTGAAGTGGAGGTTTACTCAGAAATTTAAACATAATTTGATAAAATTCATCCATTTGTAACTTTATCTTTCACAGGCATTGCGCAAGAGAATGACTGAAGAGAAAGGACATTTTCAGCAGGTAAAAAGAAAAGGAACGCATTATTTAGTAGTTATGTTAATCCATTTTTACATTTTGACAGGAAACCATTATTCTTTGGATCAGATAATAGTATACACAGTGCTAAAATATTATCCTCCAAATTTGTCTGCCAACAATTAAACCTGTTCTTAAAAGAAGAACAGTTATTACTTTTAACGTGTGGAAGTGTAAGCATTTCAATTAATTAATTCTTTTAAATGGAAGGGAGTGATAGAAAATATTTTGAACATCCACATGTTACACAGAAGATAATTACTTGTTGAAACTAACTGCAAGCATATTCCTGTTAATTATGTGTTTTCTGAATGTTGATCAGAAGTGTCAGAACTGAACCTCCCTAGTGACCAACACCTTCAAAAAATATAAAAAAAATAATTTTTACAATATTAAGCCAGTCAAACAAAGTTACTATCAAATAAAAAAAATAAAAACATTCACCTGGGAGAATCACTCTGCTGTCTCATCTGATACTGATGTTTTAACTGGTCAAACTCTGATTTTAATTGATCATACTCCTCTTGGCATATTGTATGAGAATCCTGAAATAAGTTACTATCTGGTATACATTCCATCAATATTGCTGTAACACAAAACATTAATAACCAAACATACAAGATTAATAAACAAAACATAATTGAAAATTTGCCATCTAAGGCTATAATAGCATTTTTACAATCCACAAAATATAATTCTGCATATTGTTATTATAAAAATTTATTATTACTAATGTCTCATTTATTTATGGTCTATAAATGATCAATGTTTTCATACAATTAATAGACTTTTGCTCCATTTGATGCGAGCTTTGTAGATGATCCAAAGTACCTTACCCAGGGTACTAATATATTATTATTTATTTGTATTTGCAGGAAGAACTTCGAGAGGGAGCTACTGATCAAGGGTGGTACCGGAAGCTGGTGCTACATCATGCAGTAAGAGAACCTCCATTCCCCGCTGACTATTGCTGAAGTAATCCCTATAGCCAGTTTTATATTTATTATTTATTTAAATAATAAATATACAAATAACAATTGAAATATCATCAGATGAAATACATATCAGTTTGCAATCATTTTATAATGATGGCTGTTTTGTTTTCTGAATTTAATCGCAGAGGCATTCACTTTATATTGTGTACACCACTCGCTAAAGTCTTTCATTTTTAGCAGATTTCCCTTAAGGAAAATCAGCTATTGAGGTCGTACTCATGACACAAGTTTCGAAAAATTTCTTCAAATGTCCATCGATCCTGCCCAGGAGATGTCGAAAATTAGGTCCGTTCAAAATTATATATATATATATATATATATATATATATATATATATATATATTTGTCTGTTAACGCTCTAGCGGTCGCAATTTTTTTTTATTGTTTCAAAACTCTGAATATAATCATTTTATGTAAAAAGGAAGATCAAGTTCGTTAATGGCTGAAATCGGACCAGTGGGAGGGGGGGGGGGGGTTTAGAGGGGGATTTTTGAAAATTCAAAATATATCCGTTATTATGTGTCGGATCGTAAAATTGTATAGAATCAATTTTATTGCAAATTAAATTTACTATAAATATTGTTCTATACATTTATTCTGTACTTGAATATTAACCGAGATATTTGTATTGTGTGAGTGGTCGGCAGAAGTCGGCCATATTCGGGACTTTCCGCTGAAAGCTAGTTCGTCCCTCGTGAATTGGTTTAGAGAGTCGTTACTACTGCAGTTATTAGTAGGCAGATTTATCTATTCCAAAACTTCAAGTGGGAAATCTGCTTAGTTTACGCAGCCCCTGTGTGACGGACTTTTATACCCTTAGCCTAGAGCATGTCCAACTTCAGGAGATCTAATCAATATTACTTGGGATTATCTCCCTTCTTGTTCCTTTAGGAATACCATACATACATATTTTTTGGGGGAGTTTCAAGATTACCTTTCATTCCAGATCACTTAAACTTTAACATATATCCATATTACCCGTTGTTGACAGGCTGAAATAGAAATGGTTTCTTGTGGGAATAAAAATCTCGGATTAGCTATGTGTATAATCATCCCATCATATTCATCCCATAACACAAATCTCCTGTTAATCGTGATGTTATTAATTATCAGTTATAATTAATACTGAATTTATGTTTAGGACAGAATTATCTGTGAATTAATTGAAATAATATTGGATTCCTGCCAAAATATAAAGACTAATGCACTATATTATTTTCATGAAAATACAGTCATATTATATTAAACATGAAGAGGGTAATGCCTATTGGACAATTATTATTGTCCAAGAGATATAATAACTCTAGTTTCTCATCAAAATAAAATGACTGCATCATCTTAGCATTTTTTCTTTATTCGAAGAAAAAAAATGATTAAAAGAGTGTATGAAGGTGCTGACCAAAGCTGGAAGTAATTAGCTAACTTTGTTACCTGTCTTAGTCTATTGAAATAAAAATGGTTTCCCTTGGAAAGCTAATTAAGATTATTTTATTTAACAAGGTGCTAAAAAAGGGCCTACTCACCCAAAATCATAAAACTTAATTTTCTGTAATATTTTGTTTTATTTAAAGTGAAATTTTGTCATTGAAAAAGTGGTGTTAATACTCTTTTCTACTAGCTCCATGCCTATCACTTGACAGAAATGTCACATTGCCAATTTTAGCCTCACAGCTACTACTATTTTGACTAATTTAGGTGAGACGAAGTACATGATATCATCAAGGCAGACCAGAGAGGTAATATACTCCATTGCCTTTTGGCAATTCATTTGAGGATAACATGTTTCCCCTCTTGAACATCATACAAGTCTTTGTGAGGGATGGTATGAAAGTAATTTCATAGATATAGTAAGCTTTGTTAATATATACAAAACAGTGATTTGACCCATATTCCATGTATGACTGTTAACCATTACAAAGGAAAGCAAGAGAGGTGTACTGTTGGTGTGAGAAAGTAAGAAAAATACTTCAAGCGACCAATGAGAAGCAATGTTGAACTAATGGAGTTGCCTGATTTATCACTTATGCTATGAATATGTGAAGACTGTATGGCTAGAAGAAATAGAAACAAGTAAAACCATCTGACTGGTGAAAATGTAAAAGATATACCAGGATGTAGAAACAGAAAAAAGTAAAACAATCTGGCTGGCGAAGATATATTATCCATTACAACCCAATAACGAATAATCATTATAAATATTACGAAAACATGGTGCCTAAGATAGGTAGATACGAGAGTATAGGTCTACTTTGAAAATCTAAAACTTACAGAGGGTGAGTAAGAAATTGATTAACATTTGGATTTTTCAAGTTTGTAACAGGTTTGCAAAATCTAATAATAATGGACGGACTACTTAGGAGTTACAGGGTTTGAATCCTACTTTTTGTGACAGAGTAATTCATAAGTATATACTGTATTCATTTCTGTTTCCTAAAATTGCTCTTTAATTATTTGTAACCCACACTTTTTAATAAATAAATATGAATGCAACATATGCTTCTTTGTATGAGATATAAATACAGGGTGGTATAAGTCAAAGACTGTCTAACTTTTGCAGTTTTGCTAGCTATAGAATACACGTGAGAACTTTACTATGTCAGATATTATTTCATGAGTGCTTCCCTCAATTACCAAAAGTTGAAATTAACAGTGACAATTATGTTAAAAGTAATACTAAATGAATCTTTATTATATATATATATATATATATATATATATATATATATATATATATATATATAAATTAAATATGCATTCATACCTTTCATGTCAAGTGGTTTTTCAGACACTTTGTTAGCATCTAAAATTATTTGACGAATACGTTGTGCTATGCTTTCAAGAGTTAGATCACCTTTTTCTTCGCCACGCTCCTTCTCAAGCTGTGCTATCCTCTCCCTCAATCGAGTAATAGCTTCTTGATCATTCTGTCTCAATCTATCATAGTTCCCAACAGTAAGTGAAAGTTCAGCAAGTCGAGCTTCTAGATTAGCTACTCTTTCTTCATGCATTACTGCTAACTCCTTTGACCTTTTTTCTGCTTCTTCTAATTTCTCCTGTTCTTTTTTAGTTGAATGGAGCAATTGTTGTTTAAGAAGGGTCAACTCATGCTTAAGTCTAATAGTAGCTGCTCCAGAACTTTCTTTGCTATCTTTGAGTCTTTCTTGCAGTGCTTCTAGTTGAGCCTTTGCTTCAGCAGCTTCCTTCTTATTATGACTACACTCTTCATGAGAATGTGCTAATTCAGAGCGAAGAGTTTCCATTAATCCTTCAGTCTTTTCTCTCTTAGCTCTTTCTTCTGAAACTACTTTCTGCAACTCCCTTAATAACAAAAAAAAACTGCATTACTATTACGATTAATTAATGTTTCATATAGCAAGCTAGGATAAAAATAAACTCAGGATTTTTAATCACCAAGTATACACAAGAAAACAGACTACAACGATTTAAAAAAATATTTATTCCATGTTTTAAAAAGTTTTTATCAGAAATCCATATATGCACGCAAGCACGGGCGCATGCATGCACACACACACACACAGATCTATACATATAATTTTGAACGAACCTCATTTTCGTCATCTCCTAGGTAGGATCGATGGATATTTGAAGAAAACTTTCGAAAATCAGATCATGAGTACGACTTCAATAGCTGATTTCCCTTAAAGGATATCTGCTAACAGATTCTGTTAAAGCGAGAGAATGCACTTCTCACACGCTCGTCTAAAAAAAATGTTAAAGATTTGCCTAAAGTCTTGACGTGTGGCGCCATGGTTCTCGGTTGACGCGCTTCCAAATCTTTCGATCATCAGACGCCACCTACTTTTTGATTAGCCTCTTTCAAGTCCTCCAAAAGTTATTAAAGAACCAGCAAACAACATTTCTATATCATTGAAATTAAAGGAAATGAAATTAACATTTCTACGTCATTGTAAAATCTAGTACGAACAACTTCATTATAATTTTACAGGCTGCATTCATTATAAGATTCTCACTGCATGTGATCAAAAGACAATTTTTAGGAAAATTAAAAGCAAACCCATAGTGGATTGTACCAAAACTTGCCAAAGACATCCCTTTGGATTCTGGTAGGGAAAGAGTCCCTAGCACCCAGGGTAGAAAATCTAGCAATTAGGAGTATAGTATAATGTATAGGAGTAGAGGATAATGATCCTAAACGCCCAAAGAGGAAATTGACAATTTGGTTGCTTTATATATAATACCCCAAAATGGGTGAAAATCCCACCACAAAATATAATTGCTGGATCCAATTTAACATGTTTGAGACCACTTAAAAAAAAAAAAAAAATAAGGCAAGGTCAAGCCTCAATTATTAATCAATTATAAAGCGTGATTCAAGAAGAATTTTGAATACAATTCCATTTCTGCTGATAGCACTTTTAATTTTGTGGCATCAATGCTGTAAATCATTACTTTTAATGGGTAATATATAGCATTTAATTGTTAATAATATATCTTAATTATATAAAAACTGTTGTTAGTTGTACTTTTTAATGAATATTTTCAAAAAATGGTTATGACCTTGTGAATAATACAAATGGGTAGCTAGGGCTACCCTATTTTAGTTGGCATTGTAGAAAAAAGTAAAACCTTTCTGGGTTCCCATACTTTTTATACAAGCTGTATATACAATTCCAAGGATAAAAAATAAATAAATTGCATTCTTACCTGATCATGACTCCATGATCATTATGTTCTTTCTCCCGTTGATGGCGTTCAATAATTAATTTAGATTTAAAGTTTTCCATTTCTGACAAATGAGCTCTTGTTTCATGTTCAAGCTGGGCCTGCATTTCTTTTATCTTCTTTTCTAACTAAATGAATAAATTGAATATTAAATACAGAATATACTTGTAGTGAGTGATGTTGTGTTAAAGCATACCTCTAGTTTTTCTGATCGCAACTGCTTCTTGTCAGCTTGAAAACCAGCTTCCATTCTAGATTTTTCTTCAGACAAGGTAGCCAATGAGTTCATTAACGTGGTAAGCTGGTTCTTTAACTTCTCTGCTGATTCGTCACTTTCTTCAGATCCCTAGAATGATATAATATTAGTCTTCAAGTTTGAGCATGCATGGAAATATTTACCCTCTATTGCAATGAAAATACAATCAAAATTGCTTGCCTCATCACAATCTGATTCTTTTGTTTTTTCTGATGAACTTTCTTCACTATTTCTTGGAGATGATGACTTAGAAAATGCTTTCAAACTGGACTCCAAAACCTCTTTCTCTTTCAGCAGACATTTGTGAGCTGCCACCAAATCTGTAATTCAATATACCAGTTGAGAATTTGATGAAGAAAATTGACTTATGAAACAAGTAGGGGTCACAGAACAGAATGAGATTACACATTTTTGGTTTAAAAGCTTAGTTACAATATGCTTATATTATTAGTAGATTTCCCATAAGGGAAATCAGCTATTGAGGTTGTACTCATGACACGAGTTTTGAAAAATGTCCTCAAACGTCCCTATCAGTCCTACCTAGGACATGACGAAAATAAGGTCCAATCAAAATTATATATATACTAGCTAAGGTACCCGGCGATGCCGGGGATGCAATGGAAAGTCATTGTAGACTGACTGTTTTTATAGCAAGACTTCAATGTGTACAATTGCACTTCCCTCCACAATGTATTGTTTTTCTGAAATAGCCAATCCTAAAGTGTAACTTTTGGGGAATAATAGAATAAAAATTTTACTCTTGAAGAATAAATGAAAATGTGTTCCTAATCTATCCCTCTCGACTTTTTGACTTACCGTTTTTGAATAATTCAAACAATAATCATGGATAGCATTTATTGTTTACTGGAGCAGGGAGTCCCTGATTTCTCACGCAAACTTGCAAGGAAAAAAGATCATAAGGATATACGGTAGTTTCCTATTACGATTCTACATGAGTCAGACAACAATAAAGAAATCAGGAGTAGTGAAAATTCCAAACAAGACCAAAACCATTAAGGGAGTTGTTATTTAGAGGTTCTATCGATTGTTTCTAGAATGAACTAAAAGAGAAACAAGGACTAATTGAGGAATTTGCCTCAGTTTTCAAACTCGCAGAGAAGAAGCTCCAATAATCTCATAATAAGTCTTTTCGGACTAACTCTTACACAGCACATATGTAAATCACTGATTTTCCGAAATAATAAGTCAAAGCATGTTCTTCATGCTTCTAGAACATTTAAAGTAAAATGTATTTAGTTTATGATCATGTGTGCTAGTTCATTGAGCTTCTATAGAATATATAAGCAATTCAATTACTCAAAATTAGTTATATTATTAGCATCTAATTAAACAGGTTGTCTACTATTCCACAACATTAGGAATTGATTTTTTAGAGAAATGTGTACACATTTTTTAAAACCATTTTTGGAGCAAACTCCTTGCCTGAAATTCTGAGTGATAAGAAGAAATAGTGAGACTATTTAATCTTATATACTACTATGGGACCCGACAGACATTGTCCTGCATGATATTTCAAGCGATTAGGATATTAAATTTAATAATATGCTTAAAAGAAAACCTACTTTTAATAACACAAAACAACTTTTGATATGTGCACGTTTGCCTAAAAACAAATAGAAAATGAAATATCGCGAATTTTTTATTCAAACCACCCTTATAACCCCTCCCCCTCCCGTTCGAACCTAAAAAAATTAATATAGCTTATTACCATAGAAGAATTAATGCTAATTTACATAGAGTTTTGTTAACTTCGGTTCAATCGTTAGTGCCTAATAAAATTGTTGGCTACCACTTTAACTTTTTAGTGTTTATCTCGTTCATTATAAGACAAAAGTTAGCATAACAAAAGTTACTCTAAATAACAAAATAAACAACTTTTATTCTGTGCGTATTTGGCGAAAAACCAACAGGAAACAAAATATCGCTATTATTAATTTAGGCCTCCCTTACAACCCCCTCTCCTGCTCCATATGCTGGGCTAATTTGTGAATCTAAACCATCCAGGCTGTCACCACAAAAAAATTCATTCAAATCGGTCCAGCCGTTTAGGAGTTCAGTGACATAGACAGATACAGTAGAATATATATATAAAAATTTTGTTTCTTTAGGTTATAATTGAAATAAATATGGGTTGACAGCACTATTTTTTAATATACATACTAACATTTTATCTTTAGATTTTAAATGCACTTCTTATCATTTTTGTAGAAGTTAAGCAACGCACTAATATATATAGGTATGTGTGTGTATGTATGTATCTCTCTCTCTCTCTCTCTCTCTCTCTCTCTCTCTCTCTCTCTCTCACTATATCTATATATATATAAAATTGTAACCTCTGTCTGTACATTGATTTTTTTCGCGAAATTTCACGATAACTTTTCGTTTCACATGTCATAGACGCCATATCTGCATTTTGTTTCTTTCGTGTATGTTTGTTTGTTTGTTTGTTTGTTACCTTTTCACGCATAAACGGCTGAACCTAATTTTATGAAACTTGGTATGTATATTACTACTAACCCAACTTAGACTTTAGGCTATATTAATTTTCTCTGAGGCGAACAGGAGTGGGGGTTATAAGGGAAGCCTGAAATTAAAAGTAGCGATATTTCGTTTTCTATTGGTTTTTCGGCAAATATGCACATTACAAATGTTGTTTATTTTGTTATTTAGAGTAACTTTTGTAATATACACTTTTGTCGTATACCGAAGTTTAAATGCGTTATACGCTAAAAATTATAGCGGGAGTCAACAATATTATTTGCCAAAAAAGACTCAACCGAACTAATTAAAACTCGGTATGTGTATTAGCAGTGAAGCCTTTATTATAATAAGCCATACCAACATTTCTATGGATGGGCAGGAGTGGGGGTTATAAGGGAAGCCTGAAATTAAAAATAGCGATATTTCGTTTCCTATTGGTTTTTCCGCAAATATAAACATAACAAAAGTTGTTTATTTTGTTATTTGGAGTAACTTTTGTTATATACACTTTTGTCGTATACCTAAGTATAAATGAGTTATACGTTAAAACTTTAGCGGGAGCCAACAATTTTATTGGGCACTAACGGCTGAACCGAAATTAACAAAGCTCGGTATGTCAATTAGCATTAATTCTTCCATGATTATAAGTTATATTACAATTTTTAGGTTCGAACGGGAGGGGGGTTATAAGGGAGGCCTGAAATAAAAATTCACCATATTTACATGTATAAGAGACGGGAAATATAAAAATATCGAAGACCGTGAAGCCTTATCCAACAAATATTCTATTATTAGCAAATCCACGGCAACGACGGGTATCAATCCTAAACACGGGGACGGGTAAATGTCAAAATATTGTTCAAAGTAAAGCCTTGCCAAAAAAATACCATCACCATTCAGCCTCAAATCAATTCCCGGGCGAAGCCGGGTATCTGAGCTAGTATATATATATATATATATATATATATATATATATATATATATATATATATTTTCAGTAGCTTTTAGAAGAAAAAAAAATATTAAGCATTTCAAATAAAAAATTTTATAATTTGATATGATTTTTTTTATTGCTGGTTATATGACTGTCACAGTTTCAAGAATGGATAAAACACTCTTCTACTATAAAATTTAAACACCTATATCCTGGAACAGACTTGACTTTCCCAGCAAAAAATATAGCTATTCATAACCAGGACACAGCATCTTGTAATGATTACAAAACAAAAATGAAGTGAAGGTTGGCATAAGTCCAGAGCAAATAAGAATATATAACTCAATGTTCTTACTGTTTTGCCTAACCGGCATACCTCAGGTAAGAACTTGACATGGAGGGGTCACAGATGAAAGCTTCATTAAATAATGGAGACGTAGCAATATTCACAAGTAGTACAGGCATCAGGAATAATTAAATTTAATTTTAAACTTGGTGTGTGTACATTTGAATAATAGAAGAACAGTGGATCACAACTTGAGGATATTAATAATTTGATAAAAATGAATCTGGGCCATTGCATTAACTTTCAAAAAATATTAGAAGAATTTAAAAATTTTTTTAAAAAAAAACCATATGGAAGTTTCATTGGAAAATAAAGTGTGCCCCTCCTAATTGATTTAAAATTTTATTTTATAAACTACTGCAATTTTTCAGTAATATTATTAAAAAATAAGTGCAAAATCTAAATTATCCTCTAGGTCATCAGGTATTAGTAAATATAAAACATACTCAGTAGAGTTTAGGTTACTTGCCTTTTAATCTATTTTTGTATCTGGCTAAATCCGCATTCTGTCTTTCTATGGTTTGTATTAACTCTTTATATCGTGATTCTTCCATTATATAAATTTAATTAGTTCAGCTAATTAAATATGGAAGTTTGTAAATTGAATAAAAAATAACCTATTCGAGAATATCCAGTTAAAAAATAGCAGATTTGCAGTTAATATTTATCATAAGAATAATATACTCTGCCATTTCAAAAGCAAAACAAAATGTATATGCTCCAGTGGTAAAAACTGAAATTTGACAAAACATGGCAGCTGTCAAAAGGAACCTTCCCCTTAGCAGTACAAAGAGCTAACGGAACCTATGTTGAGGCAAATATGTTATACGTAGTGGATTCGCTTATACGTACCTTGGATTCGCTTTGGAAGTGTGTCAACTTTGGTATTTGATTTCGAAGAGTTCCTTGCTTAGCAAACTTTTCTTCTGATATCCTCCGGTTTTTGCTCCATATGTCTTCACACCTATAGGGATGTAACACTATGAGTATAAATACCACTGGAGCCGGCGCAAGTAAAAAATGTTAGTATTAAATTAATGCTAGTTGTCAACGAAGGTTTCACTCCGAATTAAGGCTATATTGTGATACGACATAATATTTCCGATACTCATTTTAAAATGGCTGGTGTTTGCTCTCGAGTCTTAATTTCTATAGTTCTGGCTTGCAACGGATTTCTACTCAGTGGTCTTCTCGTCCAAAGAAAAGCTAATTTTCGGCGCAAACGAAGAGTTGCCAAAAATTAGCTTTTCCAGCAACTAGAAAACCCTTAGAGCAGACATCCGGTGTAAGTCAGAATAACTGTTTTCCCAGCTAGGAAGTCTACGAAATTATATAATTTCTACAATCACATGGACCAGCAACATAATAACTGATAGCTTCTATTAAGTTCGAACATGTGTAATGTCAATTCACTATAAAGAGCTAATGGAAAAAGTAACGTAGGGGCTCAGGATAGCCATGTGAGTTAAGGCGTAGGTCTTAACCTCAAATGGTAAACCTAGAGTGGCGAGTCCGACTCCCGCCTGGGCAAATAGGAATTTATTTAGTGACGAACTCATTAAATAAAATCCGTGGTTCCACCCTGGTTAGGAAAGAGTGATAGCCTATAGAAAACCCGTCCCAATTAGGCATAGTTGCAAAAAGTGGACGTTAGTAAATTATAATAATAAAAGTAATTATTTACTTTAATCCAGAAAGCAAACCCCCACTCAGCAGTTAGCTAAACTAAAATAAGATAACCATATTTAATTCATCAAACGACCTACTAAGCTCTATTGGTGAAAATGCAGTTTAACCCCACCCTTGGCGGCGCACTTTTGAAATTGGCGACCGCGGCCATATTTTTTTTAAACTTCATATTTTTTTAAACACAATTTAGTGGATCCTGAGACTGTGAAGGATAGACTTCAGTGACCACATTCAAAATTTTTCAAAATACGGCATAAGTCATTTTCACTAAGGGTGGGGTTAAACTGCATTCCACCCGCTCTATTTATATATTTTGTTCAAAAGAAAAGTGTGGCATTGAGCAAATAAGAGGCATTAATATCTTGTTTTCACGTTAAAATATATTTTTAAAAGCTTTTTCAAAATATTAGTAAGCAAAAAGTTAGTCGAATTCGAGTGGTATGGTCCAAAATCTATTTTCCATCATGTAATTATCAATTTTCCCATAATGGAGTCAGGCTAACCATGTGAATTAAGGTGTTGGTCTTAATTTCTCATGGTAAACCTAAAGTGATCCATTTTATTCGCGCCTGGGAAATAGTAATTTAATGTCATGTGTGTCAATCACGAACTGAGGCATATGTATATTTCATTAGCAACTCCTAGCCCTAATGAACTATCCTTTTAAACTCTAATAAACTTTAGTTTATAGGTAAGAATATGTATGTTATATGTGCACCTTGAGAGACACAGCCAGCCATTGTCTATTTATTACTTATTAATTCTTCGGAGGATCTCAAAAACTTGATGGGGAGGATATAAGTTCTAGCAGCTACGCAGCCTCAAAAATCCTTATTCCTTCTATATAAACCTCATTCTATTCCCAGCCAGATGCATCCCGGCTCTTGACTAACGTTTATTACTTATGTATAATTACTATTAAAGTTTATTCTTAATTTCTTCTCTGTGAGCTCGTCTGTAATTGTTGATAATATCCCTGCTGAAAATCCTCTTTTTATATATTTTCAAATTGTCTGATATGTCCTTTTGTGTTCTGTGTAACGATTCTATGCTCTCTTCTATTTTTGTCGACATGACAATTATTTTTTTGTCTGGTGTCACACAATTGGAGCGATTTGCAACCTACATCAAATAACCAAATGGTAAAAATAATCCAAATTGTTTAATGTAATTCATCTTAAAATTTAAAGTTCCTGCTAGGCGATATTACTTGTGGAAAAAGAGAATATAAAAATTAGTAAGAACTAATTAAACAAAAGCTATTAAAATAGAGAAAACTATGAGCGGGGACAGAAAACTAAAAATAATATATGAATAATCATCAAAAGAGAAAAAAACATAAAATGAAAAAGAGCGAACACATTACATTCTAAGACCAAAAATATTTTATAAAATTGCCAGATAATTAAAAAAAAAAAACTGCGATGAATAATAATTTATAAGGAATAAACAAGAATTTATTTTAAATTTTCTATTATTATTATTATTATTATTTATTAGCCTCCACTTTTTGCAACTTAGGCTAATTGGGACGGATTATCTACAGGTAACCACCCTTTTCTAGTCAGGGTGGGACTTAGGATTTTAAAAGTTTCTAAAATCTTATACATGCATTAAGAGTCGCGCGCGCGCACACACACACACGAGCAAAAACACCCACAGACAGGAGTGCACACTGAGTAAAAAAAAACAACGTAATTTTGCATTACACTTAGTATCACATTGTGTTAGAATTAATTCTAAACCTTAATGGCTATACTTCTTCGGAAATAGGAAGAGGGCGACTATTATGTAAGTTTGTATATATATATATATATATATATATATATATATATATATATATATGTGTGTTCTTTTAGCAGATTTCCCTTGAGGGAAATCAGCTATTGAGGTTGTACTCATGACGGAATTTTCGAAGTTTTTCTTCAAATGTCCATCGATCCTACTTAGTAGATGACGAAAATGAGGTCCGTTCAAAACTGTATATATATCTATATATATATATATATATATATATATATATATATATATATAGATCTATCTATATATTTGTCTGTTACCACTCTAGTGGTCGCAATATTTGTTTTTGATCGTTACCAAACTCGATATTTAGTCGTTTTATGTAAAAAGAAAGATCAAGATCGGACTAGTGGGAGGGGGGGTTTAGAGGGGAGGATTTTCGAAAAATTCGAAATATCTCCGTTACTATACGTCGGACCGAAAGATTGTACAGAATTAATCTTATTGCAAATTAAATTTACTATAAATATTGTTATATACATTTATTCTCTATCTTGCATATTAACCGAGATATTTGGATTTTTATTAAATTTGGGCCGATAACGAACGTTTCGAGATTCCCGCCAAAAAGTAATTCGGCCCTTTGCCGTAACTGTTCGGCTCGTATGGAGATTTCTCTATTGTATAACTTCAGGCGGGAAATCTGCTTAGTTTACGCAGCCCCTGCGTGACAGACTTTTTTTAAATATGCTAACAAAGCATCCAGAATGTACTTTTGCCATTTAGTAGATCGTAATTTCGTTGTCTTCTGCAGTCAGTAATTGTTTTATAGTTAGTAGTCTATTGCATAGGGAACAAGTTGATGGTCCAGATTTTACCATAAGGTACTAATGCGTTAGACTTGAACGGTCATGCCGCAGTCTAACAAGAACCACATCTTCTCTTCTTGAAGTTCGATCACTTGATGACTATTCCACCTAAGAAATTTTGATTTCCCGTTAAATTGCAATCTATTGATAACCATTTTTGTTCCCAGTTTTGTACAATCTTGTTTTTGTAGTTATGTAATGCGTAAGTTAGTGTTATTTGAGTTATGTCAATGTCACATTTGGTTGTTGCAATTTTGGCTTGTGTATCAACCATTGTGCTCTCAGTTAAACCCGTATGCCCAGGTAGCCAAAATAAAGTAACTTTCTTATTTTCAATTGTAGTTTATAAAGAGTGTACTTTATATTCGTTATGATGGGACTAGAGTAAAAACCTCTAAGAGTTTTTGCAAAAACTCAATGAGTCCGTAAATACGTCCGTAACGTTGTTGTGTGATGCGTTGTAAATTTCTCCTTGAGAGTCCCAAATGAATCGCTTCTAGTTCAGCAGTATAGTTATTTGAGCTGTTTGGAAGATGAAGCCTGTGAATAGTATGTTCAAGAATGGCGGCTGAATCGCTTTTTTTTTAGAATATTTAGAACCATCGATTTATATAAATAAATGTGTGTGGTGTTCTGTAATGAACTGTTGATAAGCCTTATTATAAAACGTTGGTGCTAGCGGATCCTTTTTATTAAGTGTGTTTAAACTTAAATTCACATGAAAATTTATTTTTCTCCATTGAGGAATTTTACTAAAGTTAATCAGAAAGTATAATAATTCGTATGTCGTAATTGGAAAGATATTGCATTGGGTTAATTTATACCTCTGTAATAAACCATAGTGGTAACGAAAAAAAGTCTCTTCAACTTCTCATTGATATATCTGCTTATGGTTTCATTGATAGACGTTAAATTATAGCAAGATGATGAAGTATTGAGAAATTGTATTTTTAGTCCATGTTTTATAATGTTGATCGAGTGACCGTGTGATGGTGGTATTTCTCCCATTTCGGCATAAGGAACAGCAAATGGTGTGGACTTAAATGCTCCAATTGAAATTCAAATTTAAAATAGTTTCCAGCTTTCAATGTTTAATTTTTCTAAGCAGTATGTGCATTCCTCTATCTAGAAACACCGAATTGTGATTGTTTATTTCGTACATGTTATATTGAAAAGGAATATAAAATGTGTTCGAAAATCATGCCAAATTTTACTGTTAAAAAACTAAACAAAAGTAATAATAAGTATTTAAAAAATGAACGAAGTAAAGACAAACATCATGAGCAAAGTAAAATAAATGTTACATAATCTACACAAGGACGTTGCTTCTATTCTTCGCGCTGGCTTTCATCTCTTCAAAATTTCTCCATGTACATGCATAAATTATTTCTAAATATTTTGAAGAAAAGTTTTGGCCACTGACCTCTTGAGCTGACGCACGTTGTATTGTATAAATCGTCGTGCCTACTGGTTACTGTTCAGCAATGTGCAGCCTGTTTGTGCCCTTAAATCCAAATCAATGTAGGTATGAATGGTTTTTGCCATGTTAAAATTTGTGTTAAATGGAAGATAAGTATTATTTGTGTCAAGTATGAACATATGTAATTATAATAATTTAAATAACTAATTTTTAATTTAGAGAAAAACTGTTTATACCTGTCAGGAGTCGAACCCAGGTATCCTGGTTATCCAGTCCATTATTCTTAAATTTGAGCTACGGGCAAAGCTCTCAATCAGTATGAAAAACCTATCCCTCAAAAGTACCTTAAAATACGACAGTCTACGTCTATATATTGAAGAGGGGCAATAATTATCAATTGATGGCTTATAATAAGGGATTCCAACCAAGACTAACTGTATTTTATTCATTTTAGGACAAAATACGTCGTCAGTAAATAATTGATTCACTTTTATTTTGAAGATGGAGAATGAATATTTTTGTACCTGCAGACGGGTTATTGAGGATTCTATATTAAGCTGTGTCGACGACTGTTGTCCATGTTTACGCAGGTTGTCGTTTTTAGAGAGACTCCCTTTCAGAGAAATGTTCTTCGCGTTGGCCCTTAGCCATGTCTGTAGTCTGGAATGGTAGAGACTAGATATCTACCATTTATTGGATTCGAAACCTGGCAGGTGCGTGAATATTTATTTCAAATAACACATAGCTAAATTAACATAACCGGTAATGGATTATGACGGACGGTATGTATTCCGTCCTAATTGTCAACAAAATACCGTTTGCCAATTTCTTCTTTTGTGCGTAAATTACAGCAGATCATTTTTCTTCGCTATGCTCTTTTCTTTTTAAGGGGAGTTTAATTGTGAGCTTGCGAGACCTTCTCATATTGGTCCATAGAAGCTACTTTGGCAAGAAAACCGACTTCATTACTTTCTATGTCCGTATTTGGGTTTGGGTTTTATTTGAATATTGTCCACAATTCCAAGTAGGTATTCCTTTTGGAAGTAGAAATTTCTTTGAATTATATGACGTCAAACAGTTAGGACTGAAATAACTCCATAGTTTCTACCATAGAGTAACCAAACAACTCAAATCGGTTTCAACAAAGCAATCGATATAAATTCGGGTTTTTGATTATCATCAAGAGGCAACTAAGGATACTGTTTGTGCTAGAACTTGGGAGTTGTAGCTGTAAACTTCATCTGTTACTGCATGAAATAAAGTAAACGTCGGTTGCTTGTTATAGTCTTTGAAAATAATGGCGCGAGGTAGTAGTGCAGGTTTTGATAGACATATTACTATATTTTCCCCTGAAGGAAGACTGTACCAAGTTGGTAAGAAATTACTTTGTCATCATTTACACTCATTTTTTATGTGTCCGTTTTATTTCTATAACCTTATCATAAACTATTTCGTATCAAATTTCTCAGTCCTTTATTTGCCCCTTTGGATAATTTGATTAGCATATTATTAATTTTTACCTTATTTTTTGGTTGTGCCTTATTATAGAGTATGCATTTAAAGCAATTAACCAAGGAGCTCTGACTTCAGTGGCATTGAAAGGTGTTGACTGTGCTGTAGTGGCTACTCAGAAGAAAGTTCCTGTAAGTCATAGGGATTTTAATACATTTAAAATTTTGAAATAAACCATTAATTTATTTGTATATATTTAATGTTCTTAGGACAAGTTGCTGGACCCATCTACAGTTACTCATCTTTACAAAATTACTGATGAAGTTGGGTGTGTAATGACTGGCATGATTGGTAAGAATTGAATATGTTATACTCACTTAAATGAATAGCAATGTTTAGTGGACTGAGCTAGATTTATAATGTTAATTTTGTCATCACACACTTTTAATAAACTACATTGTTTCATGGAGCCTTTTTTTGGCCTGCTCGAACATTTTACATGCACATACACATGTGCACACACACACACATATATATTGTTCAAAAAACAAATGTGTACAGATGCTATTTGAGAAGTTTTCACTTTGAGGCATTGTTTAGATTTGTTTCCTTCAGTCTTCTTCAGTATATGGTTTAAAATTTGTCCACATTGTGCCAAATAGACCATCATTATTGCCAATATATAAAGTTAGGTCTCGTCCTGTCTATTTTATTTTGGAGTGACCATACATTTTGTATGCGTACATCAATGAATGAAGATAAAATACCGTTTTACATTGCGAATTTCAATTCTATGGATTCCAAGTTTCTAGTTCATCCTGTCCATGCACCCCATGAATCTTTTCTTGGCAGATTTCCCTGAAGTTGACGAAAATAAGGTCCGTTATATATTTGTCTGTTACCACTCTAGCTGACACAATTTTTGTGTTTTTACCAAACTCGAAATATTATCGTTTCATGTAAAAAGAAAGTTCAAGTTTGTTAACGGCTGAAATCGAACTAGGAGGGGAAAATTTTGAAAATTAGAAATATCTCCGTTATTATGCATCGGATCAAAAAAGTGTTTATTACTAATCTTATTGAACATTTAATGTTCTATAAGTTTTGTTCTTTACATATTTTCTGAATTATGAATATTAGAGATATTTGGATTTTTTAGTTTACTCATGTCATATTAACAATAACCTGTTATAGCATGAACCACTTTATTGTAAGTTTAAATACCAAATATTGCTTTTAAGAGACCTTTATTATGTGAGATACATGTAAATTCATCGTGTGATGACATCATCGATTAAGATTTTCCGTTCTTTACTAGAAAATATTTATTTTATCTATACCATACTCAATATTTAATCGTTTGATTCAATACTGAAGATCATATTTCTTATTGGATGACATCGGACCTGGAATAGTGGGGGTTTAGAGAGGGGGGGGATTTGAAATTCAAAATATCTCTTTTATTATGAGTCGGATAGAAAAATGTTGTAGTACCAATCTTGTTAAACTGTTGATGCTCTACAATTGCAGTTCTATGCATTTTTTTGTAATTTAAATATTAACTGAGCAATTCGTACTTCCTGGTTTTCAGTCTCAATATGTGGTGAGATGGGATTTCTAGTGTGATATACCAGCATGTGGGAAATCTGCTTAGTTTACACAGCCTCTGTGATGCACTTTACTGCCCAGTGATAGATTGTGTCTCTCTACCAATAAAACTTCCTTCTCACTTGCATGTCCTTTTGCTTTTTGACTCTTATGGTCCTTCAGAAATGGTGGCATCTCAAAACTATAGTGTAACTACAGAATTATTTGCTCACTTGATAATCACCATCTCTCTTCCACATTGCTCATGAACTATATCCTGTATTCATTTTTTGAATTATTTTTTTCTTTTATGGGAGTGCTCTGTTTTCTTGAATAGTTTGTCTCGCCATAATTTTCTATGTTTAAAAATATACTAAATCAATTCTTCTAACTAAGAGTCCAAAATGGAATCAGAATGTTAGTATAGGAAGTTTTTCTATAATTTTCAGTGTTGGTGCTGTAGCATTGCTCAAACTCCTTGGCTCATAATGTTTATATATCAAAATGAATTATATAACCATCTACTGTGCTCAAGCCTTTGTATCTTAAGCAGATTGGTCTATAAATTGTTACCTACATGAATTATTACTATCATTTTTATCATGTTCTGATAAAACATAAGTTCTCTTCTGTGGTAAATATGTGTATTTAGCTTGAACAAGGAGGCCTGATTTTCCAATGCTTGTTGTTTGTGTGAAACTTTGATTTGTCATGATTTAATAGAGTATCTTTAAGTTTATTGAACCCTATTTCTTCTTGCAACACCCAAAAAAAGTTCATTCTTTACATTTTAGCAGATTTTCTTTAAGGGAAATCAGCTATTAAGGTCGTACTCATGACGTGATTTTCGAAAAATTCCCTCAAATGTCTGTCCATCGATCCTACCTAGGAGATGACGAAAATGAGGTCTGTTTAAAATTATATATATATATTTGTCTGTTACCGCTCTAGCAGTCGTAATTCTTATTTGATCGTAACCAAACGATATATAAGTGTTTCATACAAATCTAAAGGTCGTTTGTTAATGACTGAAATTGAACAAGTGGGAGGGGGTGTTTAAAGGGGGAGAATTTCAAAAGTTTGAAATATATCTGTTATTATACTATCTTTAGTATTAATGGAGATATTTGCATTTTTCAGTTTTTGGCTTTAAGTAAACCCCCATTCCTACTCCTGTCATATTATCAATAAGGTGATATATTATAAAGCACTTTATTTGAACCCCAAACACCAAAAAATATTCTCATTGAAATTTTACGTTTTGAGATATATGCACATATGTGGCACACGTGGAAAATCTTCTTAGTACCCTGCGTGATGGACTTTTTCCTATATGTGTAGCTCCATACCAGGTAGGATATCATTATCTCTCAAAACCAAAACTGGTACTCATAACGTTTTTCTATTGTGATGTCAGGATCCCAATAATTCATTTTATTTTTTGTTAGCAGGATTTATTTTCAATATACCAAAAGCTAAGCTTGGTCTTTTTTTGCCACTTAGTTTTCAATATTTTTCTCATATGCCCCTTCACATAAAAATATTAGTTGCTTCATAATGAATTTAATTCGTTTTTATTTATAAATTTCACTGTAAAGAATATGATAGCATGACAATGATGCAAGCTATTATTCTATTATTATTGTTATTTATTCATAACAAAAACTTTATATATATGTTATCTGTTTAAATTTATTAACTTGTTTTTAGCTGATAGCAAATCTCAAGTTCAAAGAGCTCGATATGAAGCTGCTAATTTCAAATATAAATTTGATTATGATATGCCGATTGATATGATTTGTAATAGAATAGCTGATATATCACAGGTTTATACTCAGAATGCTGAAATGCGTCCTCTTGGTTGCAGTAAGTACTGATTATATTAATAAATATGTTAATTAACTTGGTTATACATTGTTAACTTATTTATGCACTTTAGGTATGATACTCATTGCTTACGATGAGGAACGAGGTGGACCTTTAGTTTATAAAACTGATCCTGCTGGATACTTTTGTTCTTATAGAGCTATTAGTGTAGGAGCAAAGGAAACTGAGGCAAAAACATATTTGGAAAAGAAACTGAAAAAGAAACAAGACTATACACTAGAAGAAGCTATTCAGGTATACAAAATAACCGATTTTTATACTTATTGTTAAGTTCAGTGTTAGGATAATAACTGGAGTTGAAAGAATGGAATTTTAGTGATGAAAAGTGACCATAGTGCATGGGAACAAGCTTGAAAAACAGGCAGGTTTTCTGGCTTTTGGCAGCTATTTTGATTATGAGAAGCTAATTATTTATTGAAAAATAACTATTTTGAATTAGGAACAAAGTTTTATATCCATTTTTGATCAGCGTGGGAAACATTTTGGCATCTAATAATAAACCATAAAATTCAAATAATTGAGGATCTGTAAAAAAATGCAATAGTAAATACAATATAAATAGTTGTTATTCTTTTGTTGTATCATAGAATAGCTTAGATTGCATGCATATTCTCATTAAAAATTTTTCATTTTACAAAGTATTAAATAATAACAAAGAGAATGTGTAGTCCAATCCTTTAAAATATATTATTTTTAGCAGACTTCCCAAAAGGGAAATCAGCTATTGAGGCTGAACTCATGTTGTAATTTTCAAAAAATTTCCTGAAATGTCCATTGATCCTGCCTAGATGACTAAAAAGAGGTCAGATTGAAATTATATATATATATATATATATATATATATATATATATATATATATATATATATATACATACATACATGCATACATACACATACACTTATGGTGTACCGCCGGTACTCTCTGGCGGTTGCAAGTTTTTTTTTATCATTACAAAACTATATAAAAACATCTCATGCAAAACTAAAGATCAAGATTGTTTGTTAAATTCGTGATAGACTTTTTTTTTAAAGGTATTAATATGTTGGTTCTAAGCGCCAAAGAAGATAATAGAAGTCACATATTTTAAACAAATTAACTGTTGTATAGGTTTGGTGTTCTTGATTTTCCCTCCTGATTGAAATAGTTTTCAATGACAGCACAGAAACCATCATAAGTTTGTAGTTTTGAAGAATGTACTAATATTTTATTTCAACTTTACAACATTACTTAACTGCCAAAAACTTCTTACAATAATAAGTATTTGCTAACCTGAGCATAAATAAGATAGATAGCTAGATTCAACCAACTTAAAATAGACCAAAGTAGATGATCAAACTATTGTGGACTAGTGGAGTTTTATTAAGTATGGCATAAATAGATGAGTAATTGAGCAAGGGGTGCAACAATTAATAGTGGTATTATATAATTATAATGGGAGTATTATGAACTTCAATTTTTATGAATGGAGATAAAGGACTGAACTCACTGTTATATCAGACAGAAATAGTTTTCCATTATATTTAAAGATTTGAAAAGCTTAGTCCTCCTAGAAAAAGATAGGTCGTTTCAATGTTTTTATGGTTTAAAAGTTTGCTTTGTATATTACTTTTTACAAGTTAACACACCACTTTCATATTTTATTCATTTATGGTTATGTTAATTTTCTTTTCAGCTAGCGATATCCTGTCTTTCTACTGTTCTGTCTGTTGATTTTAAGCCATCTGAGATAGAGGTTGGAGTTGTATCTGCAACAGATAAAAAATTTAGGTATGAATGACACTTATTACACGTACAATTCCTAATTACTTTTAATGATTTATTCATAATTTTCTTTTTTATTTACAGAGTTTTAACTGAACAAGAATTGGATAAACATCTCACTATTATTGCGGAAAAAGATTAAAATATTTGTTTCAATAAATATTTTTGTATTTTTGTTTTAAAATAAACTATACTTTTAAGGATTTATATTTTTGTTGTTTTTTGTTTTAGAATACAGATACCAAATGTTGCACAATTTTATACTTAGAAAATTTTTTCAAATTGTAAATAGAAAATGTTTTTACCTTTCATTGCTAATTACAGTTGTGGTTCCCTTTGAGGGAAATCAGCTAGTGAGGATGCACTCAAGATACCATTTGCCATACTAGGCTATGATGACTGTTATACTGTATATGCCAGAAATAGAATATTTATCTGCTCAATATTATTGTTGCAATAATGGCAATGTTATCACAATTACAGGAGATACTTAATTTTTTCATCCTCTTCTACATCCAAATTGAAAGTTTCGATGTATATCATTATTGGTTATTCCCAGAGCTTAAAATTTTCTTGATTTTTTTTTCTCCTCACATACAAATATACACAGGCTGGTTAAACTAAAATGACAGCCTCTAACCACAGTCCTTACAAATGTAATGATTTGAGTGAAATACAAGTGGTAGCATATTTCATATATTAACAATTTATTTGGGTTTTCTTACAAAATATATACAATAAACCACTATCTTATTCAAGTAATGTATGAGGCACAAAACAACTTACATAAACTGGAGCTCCCTAACCCCAACATTGTCCTAAAGGGACATTTTTAATAAAGGTGCAAGCACCCTGAGATGGAGTTCAGCCTGACTACTCCAGTTGTCCGTTCCTTGCTGCACACACATCCCAGGATGCTCATCCACTGCATTACTGTTCTGCTCATGCCATCAGCACTCTTACACCAGACACCTTTGTAAGATAGGGTCACTGGGAGTACTCTGGCCAATGCCTGGCCCAACTTCGGTGAGCTGGGCAACCCTCTTCAGGTCCTGCTGCAGTAACGATGTGGACATCTATAATGGCTATACTTGTTCACTTCACAACAGGTCTGGCCGAAAGGTCCCAATAGGGGTTACAACTACGTTTTCGTACCAGGTACTTCTCTGCATTATAAAACCCTGTCTTACAAAGTGAAATACTTCATTATGCCAGCAGATTCAAATCCTCTTGGTAGTAATACAGTTGCCTAAAACATGAGCCGGCATTTCCAATGACTATCCTAATCCTATCTGGGTTACCATGAGAGGTCCTCACTCGGGCAGAAATAGCCTCTCCAATAATCTTAGTAAAGGCTACAAAATGCATTCCTGCTCTGCTCTTGAACATGTTCTTGCTGTAGATGCTGGAACCTTACCTTATTCACTCTTGTTCCACACCTAGAAGCATGAATTAATGCATTACAAGAGGTATGAGGGACTGAAGCCCCTATACATATATCCATCTGGCGGAGCTCCACTGGGATGCGTTTTCCTAGTACCAAGCTATGAAGCCACCAAGGAAAAACTTAGGTCCTCAGTGTTTGTAACTGATGCTGCAGTTTCAATGGGGCCCAGTCAAGATTAGACAATACAGTTCTCCAATCAGGTACCATTGCCTCCATGCCATGAGGGGAGAAAGGAATGCCAAGGTAGGCCCAAACAGGATGTCCCGAGATAGTCACCTCAGACACGACTTGAAGACCCTCTATCACCCCTAGGACCTAAGCTCCAGCCTGACCCACTTCTCTGGATTTAGCTCCAAACCAGAATCCCAAAGCACCATTTCCAGTTGATTCAAGGCATCAAATGCATTTAAGATTAGGATCATACACGAAAAGCATCCAAATAGGTGAAAATAAATGTTCAGTTCTTAGCAACCTTGATGTGGGCAACACTTGACTTCCTTATACTCCTGTTAAATTATATATATAAAATGTTTGGTTGCCTTCATTTAAAATGATATTAGGAGTTATATATCTCTATTCCAATGCATTAGATTGGAAAATGTCAGAACATAATTTATAGATCTTTTCATGATAAACAAAATTTTTGTATCTAATAAGTACATACAGAGAAAATAGTAAATTTTTATTTTTTGCCTAATTCTTAGTTGATTTTGATCAAAAGGAGTTGAACAACTATATATATACTATAGAGTATAGGTACTTACGTATATATATATATATATATATATATATATATATATATATATATACCACAGAAAATGTCAAAATTGGTTTAGGGAAAGTCAAATGGATAATTCCATTGAAACATTATCTGATTACAATACTCCCTTTACTTTTTACACGGAAGCAAATACAAATGCCATCATTGTGAATATAAATACACTACAATGAGTGAATAAATATACACACTTCCAGACCTCATTTCTAACATCCAATAGAGTAGGGTACTGACCCTATCTAGTAAATGATGATAGTTATGAGAAATCACTTCTGGGGTGCATCTTCAATCGCTGTCTTACCTTAAGTCATGAATTGATTTAATCCCAAAGGTACTAATGACTACAGGTAAAAGTTGTAGAACTAGTTTGTTCACTCAATTTTATTTCTTTTCGTTTATTTGCTGTTACTGATTCAACTATGTGGGTGAATACAGAAATTGAAAAATGATTTCACTAACACTAATTTATTATTGCTAAATCTATTATTAGCAGATTTCCCTAAAGGGAAATCAGCTATTGAGGTCGTACTCATGACACGATTTTCGAAAATTTTCTTCAATGTCCATTGATCCTACCCAGGAGATGACGAAAATGAGGTCAGTTCAAAATTATATATATATATATATATATATTTGTCCGTTAACACTAGCAGTCGCAATAACCTAAATACAAGTCCCAAAACCGTCTGGTCTTTATACTGGCTTTAATGTTATTGTTCCCCCCCCTTCCTTAAATATACTTGTTTTAATGTTATTGGCTCTGATATTATTCCCTCCTCCCTTAAATATTGTAGAAGAGGGAGCTAAACTTACCCAATATGTCTAGATAGGCCAGACATTTTACATGAATGGTATCCATTACCACTTCTAAATGAGGTGGATAGGTGAAAATCAGTGTTCAGTTTTTCTCCTGAAATGCTGAATGGTAGAGGAACCAATTGATCAGGATCAATAAAAAAAATGTGCACTTTGCATAAATTAAAACACTAGTAGAGAACAAGGCCTTTTTATTGATCCTGTTCAATTTTTAATAACCTCAAGAGAAATGCAGCTTTTTCTTTCCAAAAAATCCTTCTCCCAAGACATCCTCTCCTTAGCTTGTCCGGAATTCTAAATGAATGCAATCTATTCTATCTCACCTTACTGTATAGCTAGCTCAATAGAAGTCAATAAAGAATTGGTCTTAACCAGTGTCATATTCTAACATACTCCATAAAAGAGTACATTTAGAAAGAGGTATCCATGGAGGAGACCACTTTGCTTTGAACTGTTTTCTTAAAAAAATAATATTAAAAAAAAAAAGCATTTCGCTTATTCAACTATCAAAAGAATGTATATATTTCACAGAAAATAAGTAAATGTAAAGGCATGAAATAAAGAAAACATATAATTCTTTAAAAATGTATTTCAAAATTACAGTTAGAGATAAATTATTTACAAAACTTAAGAATTAAATTCAGTATAGGAAAAATATAAAAATGTATAATTCGTTTCATTTCCCAGCTGCAGTTGCTAATGGATTTCTTAAAACAAGTATGACAGAATCACCTCTTAAAAACATTTTAGAGATGAACCGATCCTTGTTCACAGGTTTCGCCTAAAATTCAAAGAACAAAGTACATTCATTATATTTATTATTAACACAGATCCATTTTTATGTTTAAATTAATTAACAAGCTCTAATATTAGGTTGAGAGATCTATAATCAATTTATGACTGCATTTTAGTTAACATACTCAATAACAACTAGCGTAAAACAAAATTTATATTTGAATAATAATTACATCTATCAGTTGCTTGCTAAATTAACCTCAAGAATTAAAATATTTCCAAATTTTTGTTGAAGAATGAATGCTAATGTAAGAAGACTCAAGGAGTACGCTGATAAAATGGAAGTTCCAATCACCTCTAAAATTGGACTTCTTTTTGCTGCAGAGGTGGTACTTGCTAAATATGTTTTATATTAACCTAATTCAACACATGACTATAGCAGAACTAAACTGTGAACCTCTGAATATCCCAACTTCATCAAAGGCTTCAAAGACAGGATCTAATTCCAAGACTAATACTAAAATGTATGGAGTGGATGTTATTTCAAAGACTTAGAAAAGAGACTTACAGTCCAAACAAACTATGACCCAGAAAACATTGACTATGCCATGAACAACCCTGATACATTTAAAAATAACACCAAATGAAGACAAACGTATGGTTGAATGAAATGTAATGCATTGCCTGCAAATATATAGAAAAGAATAGTGTTAAAAAGGCCCAATTCATAATAATAAAAAACAAACAAAATTTCAATATCACTAATAAAACTAGGAATTCACATAGCACTAACAATTATATTAGCTGTAAGTCATACAAGAAATGAATTAAGAGAACAAGGCTTATGGACTGAGACAAAATGAATCTCATGAAGAAATTATCCCTCTGCTTAAAACAACATGGAGACTGATGAAGAAAAATGCAAAACAATAAATGACTTATAGGAAACAAAACATAAGGTAGTAAATGTAGCAGACCTACTAATGAACTACTTGGGAGAACAGCACCTAATTTCCTTTGGGAATCCATGTGTTAAGCACTGCTTACAATGCTGTGCTATATATATTGTAATGTTTATTACAAAATCAGTAGTAAACGTTGTTTATTAGAGTTCTTTTGGATTGCAAAATTAAACACACACAAGCTTCAAAGTTTTTATCACTGCACAATTTATTTAACAATGCACTACACACTTACGACAATCTCTATTCAACCTTTCATAGTTTTCGCAACAATATAAATAACTTCTTAGACCAATCTTGATTTTGCTTGCCGTGTCTCCAAAGAAGTATGTCCTCAGCAGTAAATGCTCTATGGATAATGCATAGCTCTTAGCATACTTCCTGCTCATATTCTATTCTAACTACTAGCTACTTTGAAAAACTACTACTCATCTTGGCAACAACACACTTCAAATGTAACAAATAGATGACTTAAATCAAGTCTCTTTCAAAATTTCTGAAATAATTAAAACATTTTCACCTCTATTATAACACATTACGCAAACAATAGTTCTTTGTAATTTAAATTTTAGTCATTTGATTTTGTTAAATTAATGATCCCTTAATTTTTATATATTGACTTATATATATTCTACAAAATCTCAATTTCATAAAGAAACTATATGACAAGGTACAGGGCAAACCCAAGCTGGTTAACAGTTATTACTAACATATAATATATAATAAGAAAAAACTATGTTACTTTACTTTTTTCTTTCCTTTGCCTGTTCTGGGAAGCTCAGTCCACATTTCTTTCACATTTTCTAAAACCATATTGCAATGTCTGTCAAATGCTTTCACCCTCCCCAAAAGTTTTTTATTGTTCCTGCAATTAATTAAAACCTGAAAAAAAGAATAGAATAAACAAATTTAAAAAAAATGACTATTTAAAAATAAAAAAATTACTTGGCCTGACATCTTACTTTTCATGGTAAACAATTCATCACAATCAGTATTTTTATTAAATATTTAGAGTCTATAGATTCAGAATTTAAGTAATAGAGCTTATTTGAATTTAAGTAATAGAGAAGGTGAATGTAATGAGTTCGAAAAAGTAAATAAATCCATAGGATATAGTTACAAGATTTGAACGAGTTCAAAACTAGCAGGAATTGCATTCCAAATATTGTTTAACCTCTAATACGAGCAGTTAGTGAAATGGATTATGAAATCTTGTGGAAGAATTCTGCTTAAAATATTAGAATTAGTCATTCTGGAACTCAGAAATTGATTATTAACCAAGGTAATCCTTTATCCAAGGAAACCTCTTTTAATTAGTAAAAAAGTCCGTCACGCAGGGGCTGCGTAAACTAAGCAGATTTCACAAGTGAAGTTATACAATAGAGAAATCTCCATACGAGAGCCGAGCAGTTACGAAAACGGCCAAACTAGCTTTTGGTGGGAAACTCACTCGTGCGTTATCAGCCTACATTTAATAAAAATGCAAATATCTCGGTTAATATTCAAGATAGAGCATACATGTATAGAACAATATTTATAGTAAATTTAATTTGCAATAAGATTGGTTCTATACAATTTTTTGATCCGACGTATGGTAACGGGAATATTTCGAATTTTAGAAAATCCCCCCTCCCACTGGTCTGATTTCAGCCATTAACGAACTTGATTTGTCTTTTTGCATAACACATTTAAATATCGAGTTTGGTAATGATCAAACAAAAATTGCGACCGCTAGAGTGTTATCAGACAAATATATATATATATAAATTTTATTTTTGAAGGATACATGAAAATGTGTTCCTAATCTATCCCTCTACACTTTTTGACTCACCGTTTTTCAATAATTCAAACCATAATCATGGGTAGCATTTATTACAATTAAATATCATCTATAATAAACATATTTCCTTTCAAAAGCCAATCCGAGCTCACATAGTTTAGGCAAAGTTTTGCACGTAAGATTATATTTGTATTAGTGAATCTCACTGGAAATCGCTTCCAGTAATGCCAGACAGGAAATAAGTAAACTCAATTAATGTGTAAGGCTCCCGTCATCTTCCGCTCCCGCATGAGACTTCTCAACATTCTTCTACTTATATTATTGATGCAAAACATTATATTATAATTTATCTACCGGATGGAATTAAATAATAGTGGCACCCTGAAAATATCATATCGAGTTTAAACGCATATTGTTTTTTGTCATAATGACATTACCATTAACCCTAGAATGGTAGTGATATTATTTCCCTCTTAATGGTACTGATACGTAAATTTGACGTGTGCAACTGGTAATTGGTGAAATTATTCAAAATTTGTTAATGTTTGTGACTATTTTTTTATTTTATTAAAACATACACTTATCTTTAACTTATATCAGCGTTAATATCTAATAATGTGCACGACATTCCTTACAGGCGCTTTGTTCGAAACACGTTCCGGAGGTTGTGTGCTCCATTCATACAAAGCGCAACCCCACCTTCTACATTTATTGTGACTGATCTGTCAATATTGTGTGGTTGAGAGGTTTTAGGTTTTTTTTGCCTCTGTGTTTCTTCTCTTTCTTCGATTGCCTTGATGTTTTCTTAAATTTTCTCACTCTCATCACTATCTAGCCCACTCTGTGTTGCAATCATTTCCGAATCAACCTCCTCATCACTTGGAGAATACTCCAGATAATCATCGCTGTCGTATCCATATCCATCTATTTCATAATTGTCATTTTCCCCATCTGACTCATCGGAGAGTTCTTTCAACAAATTTCTGATTTCTTCATCCATTGAATATTTTTTCTCCATTTTTCCGAAACTATAAACAGATTATTTATATTCTTTCTATGCATCTTTGCCTTTCTTATATTCAAAAATAAAAGTTAAAAACATTAAGAGAAAATAAATTATAATATAAAAAATAAATTGGAAGAAAATACATTAACTAAGTTGTGGCATAAAAACCGGTTATTAGTAGCGATACGTAAATTTTACGTGCCAAAAAGTTGCGGTTAATAGTATTGATACGTAAATATTACGTGTCGTTTTTATTTCAAAAAATAGTATTGGATGAGTGGGAAGGTTCACTTAGCTGTACTTGGCGGATATCAAGGCGGAACTGTCTGGAGGGCTCATAGCTGAGGGGTGGGGGTGGTGGGGTCGTTAACAGCCCTTTGATAATAGTTCAAACCAATTAATACGTAATTTTTACGTTCAATACCATTCTAGGGTTAACGCTTAATTGTTATTATATTAAATATTTGTTTCAATAACATCAAGGTAGATTATACAAATTAAATAATGGAAATGCTCTTATAGTTTATATTTCTATTGGAAATAAATAACAAAGTTATTAGGAGGGGGTGACGAAGATTTATTACCTCACTAATCCGAATCATACTTTGAACTATCATATAAAACATAACATCATTTGTCATAATATTCCTTTATTAAAACCCCTTAAATAAGTACTAATATTATTGACTCCCGTTTAGCGTATATCCCGTGTTTACTTCATTTTACGACAAAAGTGAATGCGCACAAAAGTTACTCTAAATAACAAAGTAAACCACTTTTGCATGCTTGTCGAAAAACCAATAGGAAACGAAATATCACTACTGTTAATTTCAGGCCTCCCTTACAAACCCCACTGCTGCTCGTCCCTAGAAATGTTGGTATGGCCTATGATAATTAGGGCGTCAACACTAATATACATACCGAGTTTTATTTAGTTCGGTTTGAGCCCAATGAAATTAATGACTCCCGCTATAGTTTTTAGCTTATAACTCATTTATACTTCGATATACGACAAAAATGTATATAACAAAAGTTACTCTAAATAACAAAATAAACAACTTTTGTTATGTTCATATTTGCCAAAAAACCAATAAGAAACGAAATATCGCTATTTTTAATTTCTGGCTTCCCTTATAACCCCCACTCCTGCCCGTCCCTAGAAATGTTGGTACGGCTTATTATAATGAAGGCTTTAGTGCTAATACACATACCGAGTTTTATTTAGTTCGGTTGAGTCTTTTGTGCCAAATAAAATTGTTCACTTCCCCTATAGGTTTTAGTCTATATCTCGTTTATAATTCGGTATACGAAAAACGTGTATATAACAAAAGTTACTCTAAATAACAAAATAAACAACATTTGTTATGTGCATATTTGGCGAAAAACCAATAGGAAACGAAATATCGCTATTATTAATTTCAGGCCTCCCTTACAACCCCCACTTCTGTTCGTCTCAGAGAATATTAATATAGCCTAAAGTCTAAGTGTGGCTAGTAGTAATATACATACCAAGTTTCATAAAATTCGATTTAGCCGTTTATGCGTGAAAAGGTAACAAACAAACAGACACGAAAGAAACAAAAAGCAGTTATGGTGTCTATGACATGTGAAACGAAAAGTTATCGTGAAATTTCGCGAAAAAAATCAATGTACAGACAGAGGTTACAATTTTATATATATATATAGATTTTGAATGAACCTCATTTTCGTCATCTCCTGGGTAGGATCGATGGACATTTTAAGAAAGTTTTCGAAAATCGCGTCATGAGTACGACCTCAATAGCTGATTTCCCTTAAGGGAAATCTGCTAAAAAAATACAACGTATTAACGAGATGTTCAGTCTAAAGCATAAAATAATGATTAATATTATGAAAACTGACAAATCTTTCTAAGAGGAGAATGAATGTGTATGTGATAGTTTACATTCTACTAGCTAAGGTACCCGGCGATGCCCGGGAAATCATTGTTGACTGACTAATGATGGTATTATTATAGCAAGACTGTGTGCAATTACTCTTCCCTCTACGACGTATTGTTTTTCCGAAATAGCCAATCCTAAAGGGTACCTATGGGGACTAATAGAATAAAAATTTTAGTTTTGAAGAATAAATGAAAATGTGTTCCTAATAACTCTCCACTTTTTTGGGTAATTCAAACCATAATCATGGATAGCATTTATTACAATTAAATATCATCTGTAATGAACATATTTCCTGTAAACACCCAAACCGAGCACATATAGTTTAAGCATAGTTCTGTACATAATATTATATTCGTAATAGTGAATCTCAGTGGGGATCACTTCCAGTAATGCCAGCATTTCACAGGAAATAAGTACTCTGTTTTAGCTTTCTGTCAACTTCCACTCCCCCATCCGCTCCAGCATGTGGGCTATCAAGATTGTTTTCCTTCAATTATTGATTTAAAATATTATTTTAATAATTTATCTACCTGATGGAATTAAATATAGAGGTACCCTAAAAATAATTTCATTTACATTCAAAAAGCGAGGTGAGGGTAAGAGATCGTAGCCCTCCCTGCAACCTAAGTAATACTTTAAACAATCATATTGTGTTTAAATGCTTATTGTCTTTTGTCATAATAACAATACCATTAACGTTTAATTGTTACTATAGTTCATATTTGTTTCAATAACATCAAGATATCGGAAATAAGATAATATATTACCAGAACCAAAGAGTTTTATTCCCTTCAACTTCCGCTATCACTCCTTGTGCAAATTCAGAAAATTTAACCTAAAATTTAAAAGGAATTTTGGCAAGATGATAAGCAAGCAGTGTGTCAGCTGACAACCCCAGGTAAACTTTCTTCATTTAACTGTAAATATCAAGATTTATTTCTTTTTTATAAAATAAAAATATTACCTGAGTATTATTTTTCACAGACTGTGTCAAAACTGATAAGGGTCCAGTGTTAAATTCTTCCTCTTCTCTCTTGGCCAGTTCTTCTGGAGTCATTTCTGATTTTGGCTTTGTAACCGCCCTAAAATGTGGTTAAAATAATTATTAATACAGTAATACTTTTAACATTAACTTTTTTTTTACACGGTGAAGAGATTATTTTTATCTATATGAATAAAGAGAAGTTATCAGTGATCCATGAAGATTTAGGAACTAAATAAATAAAGGAAAACTAAGTACAAGAGAACTTTTAAACGAACTGGGCAGGCTGGTGATTCTAGTGCAGGATATTCAGGTACATGGTATAGTATTTACAGACAATACATGAGACCCGCCAGACCTACAGACATATAATAAATGGCTCTTACCATGGACAGCAAGAAAGCCCTGTTTTGTCTAGCATAGAAGAGCTCTAAGAAAGATGGAAACACTCTCTGTATCTGTATCCCCTCCCCCCTTTCTCTCTCCCTCACTCTCCCAAAATAGTTTATACTTTTATTCAATTTTACAGCTTTGTGAACAATTGATGAACTATTGCTGAGTTTGTCAGACTAAACCTTAAGTACTATTCAATCCCAATTTGTTGTTCAAAACATCATTGGTCAAAAATATCATATTAGTGATTAGCATTTTTTTACTATAAACTAAGTCACAATTTTTATTCTCAAAAGCAGCCCCAAACTCATCAAATAATCCTATTTTATGTATTTAATAACAAATCTCAAAAATATTCTGTTTCACATTCTCTGTTAGGTGTGCTTTTAGTGGGAAAGGGGTAGTATCCCGCCCCAGTTAGGCGAATTTATGCTTCAGAAAGGTGTAATCCATAAATGAATTGAAATAATCATCTTTTCCTGGGCTGGATTAACATAAGCACCAACACCTATATTGTTGTCAAATTAGTCATAATATGGTTTCAAGTGTCAAGCATGGGATGACCAATTGACACATATTGAGGAATTTATTATTATAGGTTCAAATAACTTTGGCTTCCCATCAAAGTATAACAATTGAATCATATTAGCATTCAGAGAAAGATATGAGAAGTATTTTGATGTAATACCATAGAAGAATGAATGAGGTGATGACCGAAGTCAATAGTAGTTGGCTAATAGTATTACCCATCGTTGTGGGTTGAAATAAGAAAGATTCCAGCAGAAATAGGATTAAGGTGACTCCAAGTAAACCCTTATTCACAATGCAGCCTATATTATAGCCCATTTGTTCCCTAAATAAATATGCATAAATTACCGAAGTTGCCTTTGTGCCGAATGTTCAATAATATTCTGGCAACACGATGAAAAAATAATTATATACTCCTGCCCCTTTCCTCAATGCCAATGAATAACTCTTTACACCCACATCAAATGTACTAATGGTCTACCACAAAGTAAGTGTGATATGAGCTGGAATAGGCGGTAAGTCAAAGATTCAAGATCAGGATTATAAGTTGGATGAAGGAAAACATTGAACTCCAGTTCCTTGAGTTTTGCGGGATAGTCTTGGAATGTTTTATAATGAAAGAACTTGCTTTCTAGTCTCCAGTGCAAGATAACGTTGACTAAAGCAGTGTGTACTCTTTCAGATTAAACATCTCAGGCAATTGTTTGACAGTCAGGTACTTCCTCAAAGTGGAGTATACCCTTGAAATTCTACCATACAAAGATCATAATTTTTTTTTTTCTTTCAAATTTCTTAGGATATGGAGGGCTGTTATTCCTCGTTTAACCCTTTGATTTTGATTATTAGCATTTTTTTTAATACATCTATTTTTTATAATTCACAATTCGTTTCATTAAAAAAATATCATTTAGTCTTTTCAAATTTTCAGACTTCATTCTGTCTACTGAGGTGTCAAATGGTCTGGAAGATTGACTTCTGCAGGTTCTGGAACTGAAACCAATGTTAATGAAGCGATGGAAAACTATATAGGGTCATTTCTAATTAAGAAGAAAGTTTCCGCATTGCGTATGAATCTTTTTCTACACATTGTCTCAGCCTCTGAATCAAGAGATTTAGCATCCGCTATGATATTTGCTTTCAAAAGCAGAATTTCCTTCCTTAACTTTTGTAAACCGAATCTTTGTAAAGTGGAGGAGTTGCAACAGTTCCTTCTACAACCTGCTACCTTTACCTTCATGAACCACAAAAGCTGCCTTGTATTCTTTTTGTAATGTAGTGTTTCAGAATAGTGCAATATTTGAGGCTTAATTCACTAATATAAACAAACAAAGAAGAAAATTAAACAATGCCTGTTTCCTCCAGCCTAACTCAGACCAATAGGGGCAGTTTAGAGGTGCAGTATATACAACACATAGTATATCTCTATCATTACGCTTAAGATTGAAAAATGTTATTTAACCAAACTTCCTTGTTTCTCTTAATAGATAGGTTTATTAAGTAAATATCTTCTAAATTCATTATCGGTTTAAATTGTTTATAAAATCTTGGTACCAATGAATGAATTATTGTAATAGCTCTATTTTTATACACATAACTCCAATAACATAGCATTAACCAAGAATGTGAATATGAATAATATAAAGTAAATCATTGGAAGAGCCAACTTGTAACACATTATAAATAATAATGAATATTGAAATTGGAAACATTTAAAATATACTTACGCCATGTCGAAGGATTTTCTTTGGATTTAATATCTCAAATAAGTCCAAGCCAAGCCGGGAGAAAAACGTTTGTTTCTAAGAGTAGAACTAGGCTCAAGCATCGATAAATTACAAAGACGTATATTAAGACTTCTATGGCGTGTGTATTTTCTTCCATCAATCCAGATGACAGGATTCCTACTCAGTCGTCTGTCACAACAAATCAAATTTACAAATCAAAAGAGATATCTTTTTAATATATGTTCTAAGTTAAAGCATAACAAAATAGACAAAGGATGTGTTTTGCTACATGACTAATGGATCATTATTAACAAGCTAAAACTTCAGGCAAATTTCACAAATTTTCGTTTGCTTTTTATATAAATATAAAAGTGACATACCGAAGTACGCCATGATGAGCCTTGTCAGAACAAAGCAAAGAAAGTATTCCATGTTCCAATCACGAGGGTAAAAAAACTATTTCCTGGCCATAGATGAAATCAGATCGTACACTCTGCTTTTGCAGACACTAGGCTTTTGTCATATCCGTTCTTATGAGTCTATCCAACTCATCAAGAGTAGTGTCAGACCATTTACCAAACTATAGACAGGAGATGGTATTGCCCATGTATTAACTGCTTTTATTTTATGGCGGCTTGAAAGATAGCTGTTAAAAATAAGTCGCAAGCGCTTAATAAATTCATTTTGTAATTGGTCTTTTACATCCGTTTTCGCTATTTTCAGACGCTGTTGAAAACCAAGATATTTGTATGACTCAGTCCTTTCTAGTTCGTGAAAATAGATTTCATCAGAAACTATTATATTATCTGTAGTCATTTTCTGACCTCGTGAAATATGCAAGACAGCACATTTATCTAACCCAAAAGACATACCAACAGGATCCCTATAATTCTTTATTATGTCTAACATGCTTTACAGCTGGGTATGTGTCTGCATATAGCTTCAGGTCATCCATATAAAGACTATGACTTACTTTAGTTTCATTTTTACCTATAGAAATTTCGTAACCGTATTCACTGTCTCGAATTATTTGGCTCATGGGATTCATAGCTAAGCAAAACCATAAGGGACTACTACTGTCACCTTGGTAAATACCTCTTTTTATTTTAATTGTCTCGCTCTGGAGTTTTGTCTTCCCCTTTCCAATGCCAAGCGAAGTTTTCCATGTTGCCATAATTGATACCCCTGGTATAGCACAAGGGGGCTCATGGCATAACCTAGGAGTTACCTACACCTGCCGTTTTGCTTGTTTTTCTTTCTTTTTTGTTATTTCATAGAGGTTTCGCTGGGACTGAGAAAGAAAAAAAAATGTTGCCATAAGACGCAACAATAAATATTATTATTATTATGGAGGGAGGTTTATGCTCAGTAAAACTGGAATAAAATCCATATGGGGTGAGGGGGGAATCCAACCGATATGCAGTTTGTGATTATGAGATGTTAAGGGGAATTTAAAAGTTTTCGCCCAATTCTTGTAGTATCAAGAAATACCGCTTGTTGTGCTTTTTTTATAATTGTTGTTGACAGATTTAAATTCTTGGTGCCTGCTATTGTTGTTTTTGCAAGAGTCCATTTGAACTTACTATAATAGCCGCACCTATGGCAGATTTTAGTTTGCATACCGCTTTGAGCTCGATAGCCATTTCTTGATATTTCTTAATTTTTCGGCTTAGGATTTTCGAATATTCTCATCATTGGGTACTGCAATGTCAATAATATTAGCAGTCTTATTGATCTTGTCAATAATGAGAATATCCGGTTTGTTATGAGGCATATACTTTTATATGGGACGGGGAGTTATGATGTTTTTCCAATGAGTCCCGCAAGATTATTTGTGTTGGCCTCGCTGATGTAAAGTATTATTAAAATGTATAAAAGAAAATTGGTTTTATAAACTTCGAATAGTCTCTGAATGATTTCTCTCCCCCCCCCCCCCGGAGGCTGGTTAATTGGTTTGGCAGTTATCTACACATTATGGACTAACCAGGGGGTAAAACAATACGAAGAATCCGAGGGATTCTGAACAGGCTATAGTCCAAGTAGAACCTTGCCCAAGTAGATCCCAGTCGATACACTGGGTAGTCGGGTGTGGCATCGGAAGAATTTCCTCCAAGGTATGACGGGGTGTCCTCCTTTGTCATGGCTATGCGTGGAGAACCAAAGCGACGATACGCCCCGGTGTATGTACCCGGCTTTGATGACAGACCATCCTGATACCACGGGGTTGGCTGAGGAACCCTCGGTAACAATCAGTGAGAGCAGAGACTGATGAATAGTGTCCGGATCCGTTTTACGGTTGGCGGTCACAGACGTGGTGGTTGTCAAACACCCTTAGAGTAGAGGTGTCAGAAATGATTTGAGAAGGGGCTTCTTAACCACTTCGGTCACATATGAAAATAATAGTGTCATTTCAATGAGACAACTATCTGAAATTCTGAGGGCCAGTTAACATAGTAGGATTCTTCCGTTCCATCTCAATAGGCCTCGAAGAAAGAAGAGGTTAGGGGGTTAGGGCAAATGGCTACATCCATATCCATCTATTAGTGGCGTATACAAATGTCTCTTATAGAATTCCCTCAGTGGGTCGGGTTACACAGTATGGCAGTTACCCCTATTGTCTGGACCCACCTAGGGGTGTAAAACTTCAGAACCCGAGGGATCTGATATATTTTGTAGAAGGGTGTGGCATCGGAAGCATCCTCTCCTATTTGTGGAGGTGGCATCCTCAGCTGCCACAACAGTTAAGGGAGAAACGAAAGAGCTGTAGGTCCATAGCAGGCTTTGCTAGTCCCGAAGCCCGTAACCAGTCTAGGGGTTGAGGTCGAGGCCATACTGCCACCAGGAGATAACCCCCTCGATCACTTATGATGATACCACCTCGTACAAAAATAGTTATCTGAAATTCTGGGAGGAGGTAGTTGGTAGGGGTTTTCCTCTCCTACTATAAGCTGTTGAAGTTAGGGTAGGTGAGTGGTGGTTAATGCCTAGGAATTCAGTCACTGTATACGTCCTCTATTGCAGCGTACACAAATATCTCTTAGTGATATCAGATTGAGCGCTATTGGGCCACTAACGAAAATAACATTTTCGATCAGATGCAAAATAAAGGAAATGTTCATGTACCCTATTTTCCCTGATTTGATTTTTCAATTAACGGAATTAACATTTACTTTCCCGTGATAGGGTTCAATATAGATTATTTTTCGAAAATCGCGTAATGAGTACGATCTCAATAGTTGATTTCCCTTAGGGAAAATCTGCCAAAACTTGTACCTGCGATGCCATCGAGAGTTGGCTGTTAGGTGGCTCAACTCGGTCCAATAGGATGGGTATTTCTTTGAGGATTGTTATTTTTCAAATACAAATTTATTGCCCTGTATATTACTACAATACAAAGGGCTTACCTGATTATATTTTAAAATAAGAAACTGATGATTTAATGTTTTGGATACTTTTGTGTCCAATGTCTTTGGATTTTGGACATTTATAGGAGACACAATTATTTGAACAAATTGCATTTACTTATTGAATTTAGTGAACGAAGTGAATTGATTTCGAAATGTACACATTTTAGTTGTAATATCCTTATAATGCCTTGGGACAATTATATCAGTATTAAAGACGATTATTTTGTAAAAAGGAAACATTTTTCATGCATTAATCTTCTTTTGTGTATGACGTCACGGAATTTGACACAAAGGAATTTCATATTTATATATGAAACAAAAAAAAACAGTTATCTATCTCTCTTTATGGGTTCGTTAGTGAGTATCGTATGCACATTAGGTGGGTGTCAGTTCAAACAATTGTCAAGAGTGAAGTATTATTTTATGTAATGTACGATGGATGTAAGTAATATTGACGATATAAAATTTTCATTGTTTTGCAAATTGTGTGAGAAAATTAAGAAACAGAAAGTTAAACTTAAATCTGGGGACATCTTGAAGATGTTTATTGACAAAATCATGGAAAGCAACCCTCCTTCATTTTTTCCCATTTTAAGATTACTGCTACCTCATTTGGACAGAGAAAGAGGGCCTTATGGGATGAAGGAGACAAATCTTGCTAGATTGTACAAAAGAATACTAGGATTACCTTTAAATAGTAGTGAAGCTCAAAGGTTAACAAATTTTACAACACCGTCACCAACCATGACATCTGGAGCAATTGGAGATTTTGCAGAAGTTGTATGCTGTATTCTGAGAAACCGATGTGGCACTGGTGAAGAAATGACTATTGCTGAGGTAAACCAATGTCTAGACAACATAGCTCAGAAACATGCTGCTCATGAACCACGCAGTGTCGATGATGAATTTTCATACATGGTTCAAAAAATGTCAAATGAAGAGCAGAAGTGGATTGTAAGAATTATTCTTAAGTCAATGGATATCGGACTAGGGCACAAGAAGATCCTAAGTATATATCATCCAGATGCCAATGAACTTTATATTCTGTCTAATAGTATATACCAAGTTTGCCTAAAGCTTAAAAACAGAAAAATTCGTTATTATGAATTGGGAATAGAATTATTTCAAACATTTCGACCTATGCTTTGTGAAAGATCAGATGTCCATAACTTTTCTATTGACAAACCTTATTTTTCTGAAACAAAAATGGATGGGGAAAGGTTCCAAATTCATTACAAAGAGCGAGTTTTCAAATATTTCTCCAGGAATGGTTACAATTATACTGATTATTATGGCGAAACCCCTGAGATTGGTCACTTCTCTTCCCTTATAATGAAGCAACTTGCTCCTGATACAAACTCTGTTATTTTAGATGGAGAGATGATGGGGTGGCATCGAGATAGGAAAAAGTTGGTGCCAAAATCTGTTAACATGGATGTTAAACGCTTGAGACTTGGAAGTACTATTGAACCTTGCTTTTGTGCTTTTGACATTGTGTTTTATAATGATGTTGTTCTAACCAGTAAGCCATACTCTGAAAGAATTAAAATTTTAGAAAATGTATTTACGCCTCTGGAAGGAGTTATTATGCATGTTTCTAGATCATTAGTATATAAGATTGAGGACATTTATGATTCCATTAATAACGCAATTGACAACAATGAAGAGGGTATTATTCTTAAAGATCCTGCTTCAATTTACAAACCTAATTCAAGGAAGGATGGATGGTTTAAGATTAAGCCTGATTATTCAGAAGGAACTGTGGATTTAGACTTAATTATTATTGGAGGGTATTTTGGTACTGGTCGGAAACGAGGAATGATATGCAGTTTCTTGTTAGGTGTAGGTGAGGATTCAAGTGATGAACCAGAAAAATTTATGAGTATTGCAAAAGTTAGTTCAGGTATTAGTGATTCAGAATTAGATGAATTAAATGAAAAACTAGCACCACATTGGGATAAATGGAAAGGAAATACTCCTCCATTTCTTCTTTTGAAAAGAGAAAAGCCTGATGTATATATTAGAAATCCCCGGAACTCAGTTATATTACAAGTTAAATCACCAGAAGCAGTTAGAAGTGAAGCATACTATACTGAGTATACTTTACGTTTTGTAAGAGTAGAACGCATTAGGTATGATAAGTTGTGGTTGGATTGTTTACGTTGTGCTGAATTTCACAAGCTGCGAACAAGTGCTGCTGGGAAATTAACTGCAGGACATATTATGCCAGGCCCAAGTAAAAGAAAAAGAAAACTAGAAGTATGTGCAACTTCTACTTTACCTACTCCTGAAGAAGAAAAACTTTCAGATTTATTTTCAGGGAAAGAGCTATGTGTACTTACTGGTACTAAAGACTTTTCAAAGGTTGAACTTGAAAAAATGGTTTTACAAAATGGGGGTACTATTGTTCAGCATCCAGGATCTTTGACATTTTGTGTTTTGTTTGGTGATGAAAATGTACGAGTACGGAATGTTATTCAATCCAAAAAACACAATGTTGCAAACTACATCTGGCTATTAGATTGTATAAAAGAAAGGAGGTTGATTTCTTGGAGTAGAAAAAATTTGGTTAGCATCAATTCAAAAACAGAATTTGCACTTTTAGAACAACAGAATAGCTACTTTAATGATAAACCTATTTCAAAAGAATCTTTAAAATCATTTTTTGATTCTATGGGTCCAGTTCCAAAATGTACTGTAGAAGAAATGAAAGAAATAGATCAATTGTTATTTTCTGGACCTAGTCCTTTTTCTTTATTTAGGAACCAATGTGCATACTTTGATTTGATTGATCATGAAGGTAATGAATCTAATCTCAATCCTTTTTTAATAAATGCACAAATATTATTTAGGTTTCTTGGTGGACTTGTTTGTGATCAAATAAACAAAACAATTTCATATATTTTAGTAGATGAAAACAATATAAGTAGTATTCTAAAAATAAAAGAAACTTGCAAAGAGAAGAGAGTATTATGTCCAATCATTAGTTACAGATGGATAATTGATTCATATGAAAGTAAAAAAGTAAAGATGGATGCTGAATACACTTTTGACTCACTTAAACCAGAGAGAATTGACTAATATGACCAGCAAATAGATATTTAAACACCTGTTTTCATATAGTTTTATATGTTATATATAGTTTCTTAATCAGTGTGAAATAAAACGTACATATGCGCATGCACATACACACACATTGTGTATTACCAGAACAAATCTGAGTAGATATTTTGACGGCTGTGATATAATTATTTGAAATCATGTTCTTCAAATTTTTATCAAAATGATTTTTTTCTTTATTTTGCTTTTTTTTTTTTTAAAGAAGTTATTTATTTTACTGGAAGAAAGTTCTTTATGGTGATATTAGTGTATATTTGATTTTAAGGTGATATAAGAATAATGTTCACATAATCTTGAACTTTTCTTCTAAACATTATTTTCATTATGTTTTGTGTGCTGTTGTTAACCACTCCTTCTGCTCCTTATTAAAAATTGTTACAATTTATCTCTCCATTCAATTAATCATTATATGAATGCCCTGGAATTCTTAACAGTGCTCTCCCCATTTTTAAGTGTATTTGAAAGAATGCTGAAAGACAAGGCACAAAGAAAATCGGGAATGAAGTAAAGGGAGAGTGATTTAATTATATGTATAGTAGAATAATATGTGAGTATAATTGGGTATAAATTGATGTTAGTAGTTTTAAAAGTTTTTAAGACCATTTTTATGAGACCTATTTTAAGATTTTTTCTATTCATTTCAATATTGTTTTATTTTGGATAATAATTATGGGTTTGCAAGGCTATATTTATAAAACCTACTTTACATTTATTTATTTTTGTTAATTTTAATTTTGTTTTATCATGAATTATTAATTTTTAAGGCACTATTTACAAAACCTATTTCATTATTATTTGATTGTGTAAATTTTCAATGTTATGTTTTATCATGAATGATAGACATTAATGAACTACTGAGCGATTAATGTCCGAGTTAGTGATATTTTTTAGATTGTAAGAATTCTTTTATATACATAGAATATAAAAAAAAATAACATAACAAAGTTTACCAATAAGCAAGTTATCCCAGTTCATTGAACTATATATTGGTTTGGTCAAACTGAAGAAAATGTACCAAAGAATGAGTAATTGTGTTGACAAAATTGAATCATTAGCAGGCGAAGATTATGCTACAGGATTGAGCTTGCTAAACTATCTTTCGTTATTACATTGTTAATATTCCAACACAAAATCTTGAGTGTTCATCCTCGATCATGGGCCCCCACAACCAGGAGTTTATAAGCATCACATTCAATGCATCAATGTTTCGAAGTATATCCACTAATAGCAATATAACACCTTTTTTAAACATCTTTAAATGAAAATTAGTATTTGTGCTACTATAACAACCCAAATACTTCTAAGTGTTCATCTGGAAAATTAATGTCTTAATCAATTTTGACAAGACGACAAATGTTACAAAGAACTCATAAATTGATGGAGAAGATTGAATTACACAAATATAGAGGACTTACCAATTCCAAGAGGAAAAGAAATGATGCAGAGAACGATCAAAACTCATAAGGACAACATTTGACCAAGCAGATAGCCTATTCATCAACCATGGTCACATTAAGTTACCAACACATGAAGAAAAAAATATTCATCAAAGATAAAAACAAGAACAATGAAGTAAATGGTGGTGTCAAACTCACTTAGATAATTTTAGCAGATTTCTCACTTGCTGTTATGACACACTTTATCTCATCTCACCATATATTCTCCATTTTGAAAGAGAAATCCGATGAGTAGAAGTGGGGGTTTACTGAAGACTGAAAACAAGAAAGTACAAATAACTTGCTTAATATTTGAGTTACAAAAACTTTATATAACGAGAATTGTAGAGCATGACTAGTTTAACAAGATTTGTCTTATAATATTTTTCGATCCAACTCATAATAATGGGGAGAATTTCAATTTTTGAAATTCTCCCTATTCCAGGTTCAATTTCAACTTTAAATGAATATGATCTTTAGGTTTGAGTGACACACTTAAATTTTGAGTACATTATAGATCAAGTAAACGTTTTCAAGTTAAGTACATAAAATATTAATTTATGATGTCATAATGCAAGGTATTTGTATGTATTTCATCTAGTAAACAATATTTGTTATTTAACCTTCGAATAAAGTGTTTGATGATATAATACGTTATTGTTAATATGACATGAGTAGGAGTGTGGGTTTATTGGAGGTTGAAAACTAAAAAATACAGATATCTCAGTTAATATTCAAAATAGAGAAAAAATGTATAAACAACGTTTATAGGCAATAAAATGTTCAATTAGATTAGTTCTATACAATATGTCAATCCAATGTATAATAATGGTGATATGTCAAATGTTCTAAATTCCTCCCTCCCACTGGTCCGATTTCATCCATCAACGAACTTGATTTTCAGTTTTGCATAAAATTTTTAAATATCAAGTTTGGAATCAATCAAACAAAAATTGTGACCACTAAAGCGGTAACAGACATATATATATATATATATATATATATATATATACACACACACACACACACACACACACACACACACACACACACACACACAGGGTGTCCCAACTTCCCGTGCCACACCCTTTAAAATCTTAAAACTATTTTAATACAAAGCTGAGACTTGGTGTGCCATAATTGGGACCCCTGAAGAATCCTTTCAGTCCATATTCATCCTCCTACCCTTCTCCAGCAACCATAACTTTGGAATTTCCAATGGAATCCCCTACTTTTTATGGCGAGTTCTTGTAGAAAATTGAATTCTAAAACGAGTTTATATCGGTTAATTTTTTTATTTGTAGCAACCTTTAGCCATAAAATACACAAATCTTTATCTCACACACACACACACACACAAATACATATATATATGTATGTATGTATATGCCAACCAAGCAAGACTAGAGGGATTCGTGATCACATTTTTTATGTATTAAGAGATCAACTATACACAATCCTCCCCCCCCTCCATTAGCCAAGGAGGGCCTGGAATGAGTTGCCCCCAGTAGACTAACAGGCCTGGTTATACTGTCAGCCTGCCTGTGGGTGGGATCTACAAGTATCACAATTGTTAGTCATCTTTAGGGGCTGTCAGACATATACATTAGTTAGACTCCTGCTGATCCTTAAACATTGCGACACTAGTATACTCTGGTAGCATACTAACGTTCTCCCTTTGTGTGGATTGATCCAGCACCTGTTTTTACCTTCCATTTACTGACAGTAATGGTAGATGTACCCACGCTTTAGCCTGCATGGCCACGAGTTCTCTCCCCCTTTCATACATGAGGTATGGCAAGCAAGATAGTGTTGGAATGTATGGCATCACTTATATGGTACTAAACTGCACTCCAATCCTTACTCACAACTATATGCTGGAAAATGAAAAGCTAATAATTATGAGGTGCGTAAGAGAGATCAAATCAACATGTTTTCGTTTAAAAGTTAGATTATTTTTACTCTATTACTCTGTTTTAAACTAAAGTTTGTAATAATAAAATTAATATTATAGATTGTATAATATGTTATTTAAATACTAAAATTAAATATTTTTATGAAATAAAATATACTGAATTTATTATAACTCTCTTATAATAAAAGTAATTATTATCTACGTAGAAATTTTCCTTGAACTTCACCTTATTTTTTTCTGATCCTATGAATAATTAATCTCCTTTCTCATTAGTCAAGCACAAGTTGATTTTTTTATTTCTACATTCTACGTTATTCTACATGTTTTACGTTCTCCATGACGCCTTTTCAGGAGTTGTACAAATACTCTAAAATTTCTTTAATAAGTGTACGTTAATAATGTGTCATTTTCCAATTTCCTTATCAATTGAACTCCATTAGATGGAAATGGATGGATGGTAACATATGGCATAAAATCAGGATCTAAAGTCTTTTTGGCTAATTTGTAGGTAGGAGACTTGAGTATAGAGTCTGCAAATTGCACGTAACTGGCAAATTTTGTCTCTTTTCACCCATAGGCATCCTCCCCTGGTAGGTGCTATTATCCTTGCAAAAGTCAGGTTGGAGTCATTCAGAGAGAGAAATAGTACCAACTTCCTGAGACAAGATATGTCCAAACTTGATTAATAATGTTATTATCTAATTGGGATGGGTTATCTACAGGTTACCACCCTATTTTAGCCAGGATGGGACTAAGGATTCTATTTAATGAATCACTAAATTTCAAACACTAAATAAATTCCTATTGCCCAGGTGGAAATTGAACACCACACTTTGTTTACCGTGGCAGATTAAAGCCAACACTTTAACTGACATGGTTAACCTGTTAAATTTAAACATCTCATTTGGACAGCAATAGATCTATCAAGGACATCTCTACAAGAACTAACTGAACAAACTTATCAGAAAAAAAAGTTCCATTCTTTGATGGGGTTTAAGTGGAGCACATGAGCTGCTCCTAGGCAACATTATCATGGAGCACACCAACCAAGTTAAACCTGACTCTCAAGATACTTCCTGACAAGCGTACTAGTTTCTAATTCTACTATTTCAACCCTCAGCATCAAATTCAAAAATCTAGTAAGACAAGCTTGTTAATTTATCCTAGCCTTTATACTCGTGCAAAAGTGTTGAGCTGGATCCTAATGTTGCCATACTGCAATATGATAAATGCTTTGTCAATTATTAGCTGGTCTTTCCACATCAAATCAACCAATACTGTGAACCACAACAACTCAGATATAGTAATTTTTAGGATATTTATTCTTTCAGTCAAATCTAACATTGGTGGCCGTTTAAAATTTAATTTCTTGATTTCCAAGTTCTAAAATTTCCATAATTTTGTATGACAATTGAAATCTTTTAAAGACTCTATTTCAAAAACTATTTGACTTAGGAGACTGAAATTTGTTTCTATTTGTTCTCTAGCTTGCCTGAATGTAAAATTCATTTTTGTGAAAATTCACAATGTATTTTGGGGGAAAAATATATTTTCTTCTGTACTAATTTGGTTCATATGTGCCAAAATTCATAATGAAATGACTAAAATATTCTGTACACTGAGATGTTCTAAGATACACCCAAGGACCAAGACAAAGGCAATAACCTACACGTAAAACCATAATGAGGGTGCTCTGGTTAGCCATGTGAGGTAATCCCCGTTCGATTCCCGCCTGGACAATAAGAATTTATTTAGTAATGAACTCAGACATATTATAATATTATTGTGAAATTCATTAAATAATTAGGCTCACTTTAAGAATGTAAATAGAAATTAAAACCAAATAAAGGTAAACTTACATTTAAATTTGGAATAATACATTGAACTCTCTATAGAAAAATAAGTTAAAGTAATTATCATTTTAAATATGAAAAGCTACAGTATTTGTATTTCAGAGTTATCTGTAAGGGAGACCTATCATTTAGCTGAAATGAACAAATCGAAGCCATAAAGATGTCAGCAGCCTCTATCCTTCTTTCATATCTGTGCTTGATTATATATATTGTTATAATCTCTTTAGCCAGTTACCTCTTGCACAGTGAGGAGATAAGTTATTCTTATATCGTAAATTGATTAAATATTAATAGATTTTGGTTTTCAATTTAAATCCTAAAGACCCAATGTAATTGACTAATAAACACCATTTCCAAGGCAATTACAAAGTACATAAGACCTTATTTTAACATATCACATTGTCATCCCTTTCAAGAATATAGTCTATATGTACTGTATTAGTGTGACAAAAATATATTCGTTCAAAAAAAAATAAAATAAATAGGTCTTTTGAATTTTAATATTATAGATGTTTTTTAAAAGGGATTTTTAGTTTTTTGAAAGTTAATAACTCAAGTATAAAAATGCCAAAAAGTCTGAAACTTTGCATTTTCCTTGCTCTTTGACTGAAAAAAAAAAACAAATATACAAGAAAATGGAGCATTTAGACACTGAGATTTAAAATTATTTAACAGTAGATTGATTTAATCCGAAATGATCCAACTGCAACATAAACTCTCTTGGAAGTATTGAAACACAAAATAATTTCTAGCCTTCCTTCATAGCCAGCTGCAGCATATTGGGTTAATAAGACGTGTATTCTTCTTGAAATATTTTTCTAAAGCAAATCTGTCTTGTCTCTGTTAGATAGAAATACTTTTCCTTTAGAAGTGTCTAGAGCTCTCTAGGAATGCTTCATCATCTACTTACCAATGTTTCAAAGTTATCAACTTAAACTTTCAACAAAGAAAATTATTTGATAACTTGGGCAATTAAAATTTAGAAGTTAAAAAAAAAAATTAGCCATAGTAGTAAGTTACTTTATAGTAAAACAATTTTGTTGTTTTATTTGTTATATTAATAACAAAACATTGTTTTCTTAGAAGTTCCATATCAAGTTCTATAAAACCACTTCTTACAATTTTAAAAATCCTTTCCAATCAATTAGAAAAAAAGTATATGTGACTTTCATACTTTTATAATTACATGTTTTAATACTACAAAAACATTCATTTATTTGCATGGCAAATGAGCACTCAGAGATCCTCTTCAGAAAATATGTAAGTACAGTCTGCTGCTGGTTATCTTATCTTAAGATAATCCTGAGTGGCCAACTTCTGTCATAATTTACAGTCGTATTCTGTGCTGTTATACAATTATGTAAGAAAAGAAGGCATTACTGATCAGGTTAGTCTTGCAATTCTATTCAGCAATAGAATGTCTCTGCTTTAAGTTTTATGCCCATGAGAATGAAATAATCATAAATTTTGCGGAAAAAATAATCTCTTCTAAAAAAAACGATTTAAAAATTATATTAAAAGCTTGTTGTGCTCTAGAACAATTGGATTTTTTTTTAATTCAACTATAAGTAGTACTGGTAATAAAACATCTAATATTTCACTTCGTTGGTGAAGTTCTTATCAGTGTTGTCAATCATACAGCAAAGTTATTAATTGCATATTTTCAATTATGTGAAATGTATGGTAACACTTAAATAAATGGGGTGGGATGGTCAAGAGGGTATTGGACCTGGACTGTTGTACTAGAGGTAGAAGGTTCCGTGGAAGGGCCGTGTGCTTACCAGGCTTTAAGGTTGGATTCCCATAAGTTCCCAGTCTGTATTCAGTAACTTGAGGTACATGATTAGCTGGTTGAATGATGAAGTACCAATCTTTGATCTATATTTCCTCTACAATTCTGCAGGGAATTCAGTTGACCTTTCACCAGAGTGGTAGCCCCTGGCCCTACATTGGCTGCTGAGGCAAAAGCTTATATTTTTTTTAAAACTAGATAAAGAAATATGCTAATCCGTATGTAAAAGAAGCTTCCATTTATATGAGAACGGGCCCTAATTTTTGTCAACTTGGTAGGGTCGATAGACAATTTGAGGAAATTTCTCGAAAATCATGTCATGAGTACAACCTCAATAGCTGATTTCCCTTAAAGGAATCCTGTAGTAGTACAGTAAATGTAAGTAAAGTTATAATTATAAAATACCAATAACATTTTTATTACATGCCCTTCATCCATTTTTACAATATTTTTAATAGTACTGTAAACTCAAAAGCCAGTTTTATCAAATGAAATTTCTCAAATTAAAATCATAATTAATCCATCAATATTAGTTTATGTCAATTTGAAGCATTCTCTTTCCCTTATACCATAATGCAATTCTGTAATTACTACAAAACCTAATCATCCAAGAAACTTCTATTCATTTTCTTCATGTTTGTTTGGAACACCTATACTGCTACCCATAATCAATGGCCAGTAAGTTAACAATTGATATTCAAATATAAGTATTTAGTTATTTTAACGTTGCTGGCGAACAAACAATATTCTAGGCCAACATGCTGTCCTTGAATGTGAGCTGGTGATGTTCTCAAATTATCTAAGTTAGTCGACAACCTGCTCTTCAATATCTTAAGTTGACATTCAAATAAATATACATAACAAATTCCATTGCAATGTGAATGATAATAGGGACTCTTTTCAAAGATTTACATAATAAAACCAGCCCTACATAGAAGATTTCATATTTCCTCTGACCATTTGAAACATCTCTTTAATTTTAAAATATTATTTATCACTTAGAATTGGTTTATGTAAAATAGATCCATGGCACTGCCTGACTGCCCATTGGATACTCAAGCACTCACAAACGGCTCAGAAGATTTCTATGGATTTTAAAATTTGTGAGTCAATAATCCCATGGTTCAATATAGGCTAGATGAAAATTCGATTTTTCACTAGGAGGGGTATTTACTTCAACGAAAAATCTATTTCTTCTATGTAAATAAAACTTTAATGTTTGTCTGATTTACTATTTAAATTGGGCGGGGATCAAAAATTTTCCCCAAATGTCCATTGATCCTACCCAGGAGATGAAGAAAATGATGTCCATTCAAAACTATATATATATATATATATATATATATATATATATATATATATATATATATATATATATATATATAAAATTGTAACCTCTGTCTGTACATTGATTTTTTTCGCGAAATTTCACGATAACTTTTCGTTTCACATGTCATAGACATCATAACTGCATTTTGTTTCTTTGGTGTCTGTTTGTTTGTTTATTTGTTTGCTTGTTTGTTACCTTTTCACGCATAAACGGCTGAACCGAATTTTATGAAACTTGGTATGTATATTACTACTAACCCAACTTAGACTTTAGGCTATATTAGTATCCTCTGAGACGAACAGGAGTGGGGGTTATATGGGAAGCCAGAAATTGAAAATAGCGATAGTTCGTTTCCTATTGGTTTTTCGGCAAATATGAACATAACAAAAGTTGTTTATTTTGTTATTTAGAGTAACTTTTGTTATATAAACTTTTTTCGTATACCGAATTATAAACGAGATATACGCTAAAACCTATAGCGGAAGTGAACAATTTTATTTGACACAAAAGACTCAACCGAACTAAATAAAACTCGGTATGTGTGTTAGCACAAACGCCTTTATTATAATAAGCCATACCAACATTTCTAGGGACGGGTAGGAGTGGGGGTTGTAAGGGAGGCCTGAATATAAATAGTGGTATTTCGTTTTCTATTCGTTTTTCGGCATATATAACATAACAAAAGTTGTTAATTTGTTATTTAGAGTAACTTTTGTGATATTCATTTTTGTCTTTTAACAAAGTATAAACGAGATATACACTATAAACTAAAGCGGGAGTCCACTATTTTATTAGGCGCTAACGATTGAACCGAACTTAACAAAACTCGGTATGTCGATTGGCATTAATTCTTCCAGATTATAAGCTATATTAAAATGTTTAGGTTAGAACGGGAGTGGGGGTTATAAGGGAGACCTGAAATAAAAATTCGCGATATTGTGATTCTTATTGGTTTTTCAGCGATATTTTATAAAAATAAAAAATACCATCATTAGTCAGTCAACTATGATTTCCCGGGCATCGTCGGGTGTATTAGCTAGATTGTATACAGAAAATACGTACATTATAGATGATATTGAATAATAATAAATGCTATCCATGATTATGATTTGAATTAATTACTGTGTGTCAAACAGTGGAGAGGGAATGATTAGAGACTTATTTTCATTTATTCTTCAAATCTAAAATTTTATTTTCCATAAGTCGCCCAACGGACCCTTACGGGAAGAAATGAGCCCAGACGGGAAGAGCAGTTGTACACGTCGAAGCATTTGCCAAAAACAAAATAGAATATTTCCGTCTCAAATGATTTCCCGAGCGAAGCCGGGTACCTTGGCTAGTATATATATATATATATATATATATATATATATATATATATATATATATACTAGCTAAGGTACCCGGCTTCGCTCGGGAAATCATTTGAGGCAGAATGATAATAGTATTTTTTTTTTTTTTTTTTTTTTGAGCAAGGCTTCAATGTTTACTACACTTCCCGTCTGGGCGCATTGTTTTCCCGTGAGGGTCAGGCAGGCGACGTATAGATGAGAAATATTAATTTTGAAGAATAAATAAAAATGTGTTCCTAATCTATCCCTCTCCACTTTTCCAACTCACCTTTTTGAATACTTCAAACCATAATCGTGGATAGCATTTATTACAATTAAATATCCTCTATAATGAAACTTATTCCCTGTCAAAAACCAATCCGAGCACATATAGTTTAAACATAGTTTTGTACATTAGATTATATTCGTAATAGTAGAGCTCAGTGGAAATCATTTCACAGGAAATAAATTAACTCAATTAACTGTTTAGGCTCCGGCCTCCTTCCGCTCCAGCATCTCCATAGTTTCCCTTAAAATATTGATTCAAAGTATTATTTTATTACTCATAGCTCAGATAACCGGCGATGCCCGGGAAATTATTGTTGACTGACTAATGATGGTATTTTGATAGTAAGACTTCAATGTGTACAATTACACTTCCCTCCACGACGTAATGATTTTCCGAAATAGCCAACCCTGAAGGGTAACTTTTGGGGATTAATAGAACAGAAATTTTAGTTTTGAAGAATAAATAAAAATGTGTTCCTAATTAATCCTTCTACACTTTATGACTCACCGTTTTTCAATAATTCAAACCATAATCATGGGTAGCATTTATTACAATTAAATATCATCCATAATGAACATATTTTCTTTCAAAGGCCTACCCGAGCTCAAATAGTTCAGGCAAAGTTTTATATGTAAGATTATATTTGTAATAGTGAATCTCACTGGAAATCACTTCCAGCAATTTCCAGACGGGAAATAAGTAAACTCAATTAACTGGTAAGGCTGCCGTCATCTTCCGCTCCCGCATTAGACTTCTCGCTTTTCAGCCTCTTTCATAATCCCCACTCCCGTTTGGACCTAAAATTTTAAATATAGCTTATAATCATGGAAGATTTAATGCTAATTGACATACCGAGTTTTGCTAAGTTCGGTTCAATCGTTAGTGCCCAACAAAATTGTTGACTCCCGTTTTAGATTTTAGTGTATATCACGTTTATACTTCTCTATACGACAAAAGTGAATATAACAAAAGTTACTCTAAATAACGAAATAAACAACTTTTGTTATGTGCATATTTGCTGAAAAGGCAATAGGAAACGAAATATCGCTATTTTTTAGTCCAGGCCTTCCTTACAACCCCCAGTCCTGCCCGTCCCTAGAAATGTTGGTATGGCTTGCTATAATGAAGGCGTTAGTCCTAATACACGTACCGAGTTTTATTTTGTTCGGTTGATTCTTTTGTGCCGAATAAAATTGTCGACTCCCGCTATAGTTTTTAGCGTATAACTCATTTATACTTCCGTATACGGCAAAACTGTATTTAGCAAAAGTTATTTTAAATAACAAAATAAACAACTTTTGTTATGTGCATATTTGCTGAAAAAGCAATAGGAAACTAAATATCGCTATTTTTAATTTCTGGCCTCCCTTATTACCCCCACGCCTGCCAGTCCCTAGAAATGTTAGTATGGCTTATTATAAGGACATCGTTAGTATTAATTCACATAGCGAGTTTGGTTTAGTTCGGTTGAGTCTTTTGTGCCAAATAAAATTGTGGACTCCCGCTATAGTTTTTAGCGTATAACTCATTTATACTTCCGTTTACGGCAAAAGTACATATAACAAAAGTTACTCTAAATTACAAAATAAATAACTTTTGTCATGTGCATATTTGCTGAAAAATCAATAGGAAACGAAATATCGCTATTTTTAATTTCAGGCCTCCCTTATAACCCCCACTCCTGTTCGTCTTACAGAATATTAATATAGCCTAAAGTCTAAGTTGGGCTAGTAGTAATATACATACCAAGTTTCATAAAATTCGGTTCAGCCGTTTATGCGTGAAAAGGTAACAAACAAACAAACAAATAAACAAACAAACAAACAAACAAACAAACAGACACGAAAGAAACAAAATGTAGTTATGGTGTCTATGACATGTGAAACGAAAAGTTATCGTGAAATTTCGCGAAAAAAATCAATGTACAGACAGAGGTTACAATTTTATATATATACTAGCTCAGATACCCGGCTACGCCCGGGAATTCATTTGAGGCTGAATAGTGATGGTATTTTTTAGCAGGCTTTACATTGCACAATATTTTGACATTTAGCCGTCCCAGTGTTTAGGATTGATACCCGTCTTTCCCGTGGATTTGCTAATAATAGAATTATTTGTTCGATAAGGCTTCACAGTCTTCGATATTTTTATATTTCCCGTCTCTTATACATGTAAATATGGTGAATTTTTATTTCAGGCCTCCCTTATAACCCCCCCTCCCATTCGAACCTAAAAATTTTAATGACTTATAATCATGGAAGAATTAATGCTAATTGACATACCGAGTTTTGTTAAGTTCGTTTCAGCCGTTAGTGCCCGCTAAAGTTTTAACGTATAACTCATTTATACTTAGGTATACGACAAAAGTGTATATAACAAAAATTACTCCAAATAACAAAATAAACAACTTTTGTTATGTTTATATTTGCGGAAAAACCAATAGGAAACGAAATATCACTATTTTTAATTTCAGGCTTCCCTTATAACCCCCACTCCTGCCCGTCCATAGAAATGTCGGTATGGCTTATTATAATGAAGGCCTCACTGCTAATACACATACCGAGTTTGGTTTAGTTCGGTTGAGTCTTTTGAGCCAAATAAAATTGTGGACTCCCTCTATAGTTTTTAGAGTATAACTCATTTATACTTCCATATACGGCAAAAGTGAATATAACAAAAGTTACTCTAAATAACAAAATAAACAACTTTTGTTATGTGCATATTTGCCGAAAAACCAATAGGAAACGAAATATCGCTATTTTTAATTTCAGGCTTCCCTTATAACCCCCACTCCTGTTCGTCTCAGAGAAAATTAATATAGCCTAAAGTCTAAGTTGGGTTAGTAGTAATATACATACCAAGTTTCATAAAATTCGGTTCAGCCGTTTATGCGTGAAAAGGTAACAAACAAACAAACAAACAAACAAACAAACAAACAAACAAACAAACAAACAAACAAACAAACAAACATACACGAAAGAAACAAAATGCAGATATGGTGTCTATGACATGTGAAACGAAAAGTTATCGTGAAATTTCGCGAAAAAAATCAATGTACAGACAGAGGTTACAATTTTATATATATATAGATATATATATTGGTATGTATATTACTACTAGCCCAACTTAGACTTTAGGCTATATTAATATTCTCTAAGACGAACAGGAGTGGGGGTTATAAGGGAGACCTGAAATTAAAAATAGCGATATTTCGTTTCCTATAGCTTTTTAAGCAAATATGCCCATAACAAAAGTTGTTTATTTTGTAATTTAGAGTAACTTTTGTTATACACACTTTTGCCGTATACGGAAGTATAAATGAGTTATACGCTAAAAGCTATAGCGGGAGTCCACAATTTTATTTGGGACAAAAGACTCAACCGAACTAAACCAAGCTCGGTATGTGAATTAGCACTGACGTCTTCCTTTTAATAAGCTATAGTAACATTTCTTGGGACGTGCAGGAGTGGGGGTTATAAGGGAGGCCTGAAATTGATAATAGTGATATTTCGTTTCCTATTGCATTTTCGGCAAATATGCACTTAACCAAAGTTGTTTATTTTGCTATTTAGAGTAACTTTTGTTATATGCACTTTTGCCGTTTACGGAAGTATAAATGCGTTATACGCTAAAAACTATAGCGGGAGTCCACAATTTTATTTGGCACAAAAGACACAACCGAACTAAATAAAACACTCAGTATGTGTATAAGCACTAACGCCTTCCTTATAATAAGTCATACTAACATTTCTAGGGACGGGCAAGAGTGGGGGTTATAAGGGAGGCCTGAAATTAATAATAATGATTTCTTATTGGGGTTTCGGCAAATATGCAAATAACAAAAGTTGTTTATTTTGTTATTTAGAGAAATTTGCTCAACACTTCATTTCAATATGAACTACCAGGTACCTCTCCTGAAAAAATTAATTCAAATGTATGACAATATTTTCTCCTTATTAATTCAAATCTATGCATAATGCACAGGAGACGGGAAATATGACAATATGCAAGACAGTGAAGTCTTACATAAAAAAAATTATTTTATTATTAACAAATGCCAACAACGGGTATTAACCCTAAACACTGGAACGGGTAAATGTCAAAATATTGTGCATAGTAAAGCCTTGCCAAAAATATACCATCACCATTCAGCCTCAAATGAATAATAAAATAATACTTTGAATCAATATTTTAAGGAAAACTATGGAGATGCTGGAGCGGAAGGAGGCCGGAGCCTAAACAGTTAATTGAGTTAATTTATTTCCTGTGAAATGATTTCCACTGAGCTCTACTATTACGAATATAATCTAATGTACAAAACTATGTTTAAACTATATGTGCTCGGATTGGTTTTTGACAGGGAATAAGTTTCATTATAGAGGATATTTAATTGTAATAAATGCTATCCACGATTATGGTTTGAAGTATTCAAAAAGGTGAGTTGGAAAAGTGGAGAGGGATAGATTAGGAACACATTTTTATTTATTCTTCAAAATTAATATTTCTCATCTATACGTCGCTTGCCTGACTCTCACGGGAAAAAATGCGCCCAGACGGGAAGTGAAGTAAACATTGAAGCCTTGCTCAAAAAAAAAAAAAAAAAATACTATTATCATTCTGCCTCAAATGATTTCCCGAGCGAAGCCGGGTACCTTAGCTAGTATATATATATATATATATATATATATATATATATATATATATATATATATAAAATTGTAACCTCTGTCTGTACATTGATTTTATTCGCGAAATTTCACGATAACTTTTCGTTTCACATGTCATAGACACCATATCTGCATTTTGTTTCTTTCGTGTATGTTTGTTTGTTTGTTTGTTACCTTTTCACGCATAAACGGCTGAACCGAATTTTATGAAACTTGGTATGTATATTACTACTAACCCAACTTAGACTTTAGGCTATATTAATTTTCTCTGAGACGAACAGGAGGGGGGGGGGTTGTAAGGGGAGGCTGAAATTAAAAATAGCGATATTTGATTTTCTATTGGTTTTTCGGCAAATATGCACATAACAAAAGTTGTTTATTTTGTTATTAAGAATAACTTTTGTTATATACACTTTTGTCGTATACCGAAGTTTAAATGCGTTATACGCTAAAAATTATAGCGGGAGTCAACAATATTTTTTAGCAAAAAAGACTCAACCGAACTAAATAAAACTCGGTATGTGTATTAGCAGTGAGGCTTTCATTATAATAAGCCATACCAACATTTCTATGGACGGGCAGGAGTAGGGGTTATAAGGGAAGCCTGATATTAAAAATAGCGATATTTCGTTTCATATTGGGTTTTCCGCAAATATAAACATATCAAAAGTTGTTTATTTTGTTATTTAGAGTAACTTTTATTATATGCACTTTTACCGTATACGGAAGAATAAATGAGTTATACGCTAAAAACTATTGTGGGAGTCCACAATTTTATTTGGCACAAAAGACTCAACCGAACTAAATCAAACTCGCTATGTGAATTAATACTAACGATTTCCTTATAATAAGCCATACTAACATTTCTAGGGACGGGCAGGAGTGGGGGTTATAAGGAAGGCCTGAAATTAAAAATAGCGATATTTCGTTTCCTATTGCTTTTTCAGCAAATATGCACATAACAAAAGTTGTTTATTTTTTTATTTAGAGTAACGTTTGTTATATGCACTTTTGCCGGATACCTAAGTATAAATGAGTTACACGTTAAAACTTTAGCGGGCACTAACGGCTGAACCGAACTTAACAAAACTCGGTATGTCAATTAGCATTAATTCATCCATTATTATAAGTTATATTAAAATTTTTAGGTTCGAACGGGAGGGGGGTTATAAGGGAGGCCTGAAATAAAAATTCACCATATTTACATGTATGAGACGGGAAATATAAAAATATCGAAGACTGTGAAGAATTATCGAACAAATAATTCTATTATTAGCAAATCACCGGCAACGACGGGTATCAATCGTAAACACTGGGACGGGTAAATGTCAAAATATTGTGCAATGTAAAGCCTGCTAAAAAATACCATCACCCATCACCATTCAGCCTCAAATGAATTCCCGGGCGAAGCCGGGTATCTGAGCTAGTATATATATATATATATATATATATATATATATATATGTATATATATATATATATACACATACATACATATACAAGATGTCCAACTTTCCGTGCCGCACTCCCCCCCCCCCCGCCCTTGAAATCTCCAATTATTAGCAGATTTCCCTTAAGGGAAATCAGCTATTGAGGTTGTACTCATGACGGAATGTTCGAAATTTTTCTCCAAATGTCCATCGATCCTACCTAGTATATGACAAAAATGAGGTCCGTTCAAAACTGTATATATATATATATATATATATATATATATATATATATATATATACTTGTCTGTTACCGCTCTAGCGGTCGCAATTTTTGTTTGATCGTTACCAAATTCGATATTTAATTGTTTTATGTAAAAAGAAAGATTTAGTTCGTTAATGGCTGAAATCGGACCAGTGGGATGGGGGGGGGGTTTAGAGGGGAGGATTTTCTAAAATTCGAAATATTTCCGTTACTATACGTCGGATCGAAAAATTGTATAGAATCAATCTTATTGAAAATTAAATTTACTATAATTATTGTTATATAATTATTTGTTACAGTTGTGTACCTTTTCACTCATGAACGCCTGAACCGAATTTTATGAAACTTGGTATGTATATTACTACTTACCCAACTTAGACTTTATGCTATGTTGATATTCTCTGAGACGAACAGGAGTGGGTGTTATAAGGGAGGGCTGAAAATAAAAATAGCAATATTTCGTTTCCTATTGGGGTTTCGGCAAATATGCACATAAAAAAAGTTGTTTATTTTGTTATTTAGAGAAACTTTTGTTATATACAATGTCGTCGTATACAGAAGTGTAAAGGCGTCATACGCTAAAAATTATAGCGGGAGTCAACAATTTTATTTGGCACAAAAAACTCAACTGAACTAAACCAAACTCGGTATGTGAGTTAGCACTAACGCCTTCCTTATAATAAGCCATACTAACATTTCTAGGGACGAGCAGGAGTGGGGGTTATAAGGAAGGCCTGAAATTAAAAATAGCAGTATTTCGTTTTCTATTGGTTTTTCTGCAAATATGCACATGACAAAAGTTGTTTAGTTTGTTATTTAAAGTAACTTTTGTTATATTCACTTTTGTTGTATAAAAAATTATAAACAAGATATACACTAAAAGCTAAAGCGGGAGTCAACTATTTTATTGGACACCAACGGTTGAACCGATTCCAACAAAACTCAGAATATATAAATTAGCATTAATTCTTACATGGTTAAAAGCTATATTAAAATGTTTAGGTTAAAACGGGAGTGGGGGTTATAAGGGAGGCCTGAAATAAAAATTCGCGATATTTCATTTTCTATTCCAAACCAACCACGGGTACTAACCCTAAACACTGAAACGGGGAAATGTCAAAATATTTTGCAAAGTAAAGTCTTGCCGAAAAAATACCATCATCATTCAGGCTCAAATGAATTCCCCCGCGAAGCCGGGTACCTTAGCTAGTATATATATATATATATATTTACACATATATATATATATATATATATATATATATATATATATATATATATATATTTGTCTGTTGCCGCTCTAGCAGTCGCAATTTTTGTTTGATCATTACCAAACTCGATCTTTAGTCGTTTTATGTAAAAAGAAAGATCAAGTTCGTTAACGGCTGAAATCGGACCAGTGGGAGGAGGGGGTTTAGAGGGGAGGATTTTCGAAGATTCGAAATATCTCCGTTACTATACGTCGGATTGAAAAATTGTACAGAATCAATCTTATTGCAAATTAAATTTACTATAAATATTGTTCTATACATTTATTCTCTATCTTGAATATTAACCGAGATATTTGCATTTTTATTAAATCTGGGCGGCTAACGGACGAAGTGTCTTCCCCGCCAAAAGCTAATTCGGCCGTTTCCTTAACTGCTTGACTCTCGTAAAATTACTCTATTGTATAACTTCACGTGGGAAATCTCCTTAGTTTACGCAGCCCCTGCGTGACGGGCTTTTTATTGCGGATCTTGTAGAAAATCAAATTCTAAAACGATTTTATGAACGTGAATTTTTCGATTTGACGCATCCTTTAGCTGTACAATTCACAAATCTTTATTTCAGAAACAGCACATTCTATTGAAAAAGGCTGTGACATAAAAGTTGTAGTCAATAAAATTATCTTTAAAACAAGTCTACGGAGAAAGGAATGGGTTCTGAAATTAAAAAGTCCGTCACGCAGGGGCTGCGTAAACTAAGCAGATTTTCCACGTGAAGTTATACAATAGAGAAATTTCACGAGAGCCTTCAAGGAAATGGCCGAACTAGCTTTTGGCGGGGAAAGTCACTCTCTTCCGTTAGGACGTTAGCCGCCCAGGTTTAATAAAAATGCAAATATCTCGGTTAATATTCAAGATAGAGTCTAAACGTATATAACAAGATTTGTAGAAAATGTAATTTGCAATAATATTGGTTATATACTTTTTTTCGATCCGATACATAATAACGGAGATATTTGGAATTGTCGAGAATCCCTCCCTCTAAACCCCCCCTCCCTCTGGTCCGATTTCAGCCATTAACGATCTTGATCTGTCTTTTTACATAAAACAGTTAAATATCGAGTTTCGTAACGATCAAACAAAAATTACGACCGCTAGAGCGTCAACAGACAAATATATATATATATATATATATATATATATATACACTAGCTCAGATACCCGGCTTCGCTCGGGAATTCATTTGAGGCTGAATGTTGATGGTATTTTTTTGGCAAGGCTTTATTTTGCACACTATTTTGACATTTACCCGTCCCAGTGTTTAGGGTTAATACCCGTCGTTTCTGTGGATTTGTTAATAATAAAATTAATTTTTTATGTAAGACTTCACTGTCCTCCATATTGTCATATTTCCCGCTTCCTGTGCATTATGGATAGATTTGAATTATTAAGGACTAAATATTAACATACATTTGAATTAATTTTTCCAGGTGAGGTACCTGGTAGTTCATATTGAAAAGAATTCTTGAGCAAATTTCTCTAAATAACAAAATAAACAACTTTTGTTATGTGCATATTTGCCGAAACTACAATGGGAAACGAAATATCAATATTTTTAATTTCAGGTCTCCCTTAAGCCCCCACTCCTGCCCGTCCCTAGAAATGTTAGTATGGCTTATTATAAGGAAGGCGTTAGTGCTAAATCACATACCGAGTTTGGTTTAGTTCGGTTGAGTCTTTTGTGCCAAATAAAATTGTGGACTCCCGCAATAGTCATAAGCGTATAACTTATTTATACATCCGTATACGGCAAAAGCGCATATAACAAAAGTTACTCTAAATAGCAAAATAAACAACTCTTGTTATGTTCATATTTGCCGATAAACCAATAGGAAACGAAATATCGCTATGTTTAATTTCTGGTTTCCCTTAAATCCCCCACTCCTGCCCGTCCCTAGAAATGTTGGTATGGCTTCTTATAATGAAAGCGTTAGTGCTAATACACATACCGAGTTTTATTTATTTCGGTTGGGTCTTTTGTCCCAAATAATATTGTTGACTCCCGCTAGAGTCATAAGCGTATAACTCATTTAAACGTCGGAATACGATGCAAGTGTTGATGACAAAAGTTACGGTAAATAACAAAATAAACAACGTGTGGTATGTGCATATTTGAGAAAAAACCAATAGAAAACGAAATATCGTGACTTTTAATTTCAGGCCTCCCTTATAACCCCCACTCCTGTTCGTCTCAGAGAAAATTAATATAGCCTATCTCTCAAGTTGGACCAGACTGCTCACAGTGTGCCAATTTAATATAAAATCGGTTAAGTAGTTTAGGAATCCATCGCGGACAAACATCGTGACAGGATATTTATATATATTAAGATATATATATATATATATATATATATATATATATATATATATATATATATATATATATACACACATAATTTTAAACGGACCTAATTTTCGTTATCTCCTGGGTAGGATCGATGAACATTTGATGAAATCTTTCGAAAATCGCGCCATGAGTACGACCTCAATAGCTGATTTCCCTGAAGGGAAATCTGCTAATAATTGGAGATTTTAAGGGGGAGGTTGGAGGTGGCACGGGAACATGGGACACTGTATATATATATATATATATATATATATATATATCTATATATATATATATATATATATATATATAAATGAGCAATGTCGCCTACTTTGCGAAGCTCTTAAAACGAAATAAATAAATAATGTTCCTCTCATATAAATCTAGGTGGAAATAGTCCTAATACTCGGTTTTAACTTTTTAAGTTACCTCTTGCACTTGGTCTCCTGTGCCTTTAAGTGCATCTCAAAATATCTGCCATGGCACTCCTGACAAGCCTCAATTCAGTTTTTTAAGATGGCTTGATTGAACTTTCAGGAGCACGTAGAGTATGAAGCCTAGATCGTGTGATGCACTCTCCAAACACCAGAATCACATCATCTAATTCACTCGGTGAGAAAGGAACCATCCCGCAAAAAATATGTTAGCCGAAGGGACAATAAACTGGAAATAAATGTAAACACTAATCCTTCAAACTTCCTAAGGATTTAAGAAATGCTCTTAAGCATTATAGCTAATTCTCTTAGTGATGGAACGAAATAATAATATTACTTCAAACAACTTTGTTAAGAATACCAGGTTTTACAATTTTGACTTTAAATGTTTAAATTAAAAGAAATATGAGTAAAATAAATCTTCATTTGAAAAATGTCTCAAAAAGTTTTAAAACTATTTTTTATAATCTTGTTTCTTTTTATGTAGCGCATACACATTCAAAGATATATTTAATTGAAAGAGCAGAAAAAATACATAAAAATGAAGCATTAAATCTACACGATTCCAATAATTGGAATCAATTATTGATAAGTCGCCTGAGTAATTATAATGATATGAGGATACTAGGTTTTACAATAACGTAGATCCTCTATTTCAAAGATATAGAAAAGCCGTTTGCTAATTCTTTAATAACGTTTTAGCATATTTCCCCAAAGGGAAATCAGCTTTTGGGGTATTACTCATGACGCGATTTTCAAAAAGTTTCTTCAAATGCCCTTTGATCCTACTCAGGAGATGACGAAAAAGTTCGTCACGCAGGGGCTGCGTAAACTAAGCAGATTTCCCACGTGAAGCTATACAATAGAGATATCTCTATACGAGAGCCGAACAGTTAGGGCCGAACTAGCTTTTGGCCTGAAACTTTCGTTATCCGCCCCAATTTCATAAAAATGCAAATATCTCGGTTAATATTCAAGATAAATGTATATAACAATATTTATAGTAAATTTAATTTGCAATAAGATTGATTCTATACAATTTTTCGATCCGACATATAGTAACGGAAATATTTCGAATTTTAGAAAATCCTCCCCTCTAAATTCCCCCTCCCACTGGCCCGACAAAAATTGCGACCGCTAGAGTGGTAACAGACAAATATATATATATATATATATATATATATATATATATATATATATATATATATATATACAGTTTTGAACTGACCTCATTTTCGTCATCTACTAGGTAGGATCGATGGGCATTTGAGGAAAAATTTCGAAAATTCCTCATGAGTACAACCTCAATAGCTAATTTCCCTTAAGGGAAATCTGCTAAAATGAGGTCCGTTCAAAATTATATATATACTAGCTAAGGTACCTGGCGATGCCCGGGAAATCATTGCTGACTGACTAATGATTGTATTTTTATAGCAAGACTTCAATGTGTACAATTGCACTTCCCTCCACGATGTATTGTTTTTTCAAAACAGCCAATCCTAAAGTGTAACTTTCAGGGTTAATAGAATAGAAATTTTAGTTTTGAAGAATATATGAAAATGGGTTTCCTAATTTATCCCTCACGACTTTTTGACTCACGGTTTTTGAATAATTCAAACCATAATCATGGGTAGCATTTATCACAATTAAATGGCATCTATAATGAACATATTTCCTGCCAAAAATCAAACCAAGCACATATAGTTTTAGCATAGTTTTATACATAAGATTATATTCGTATTAGTAAGCCTCAGTGGAAATCACTTCCCGTCGTGGCAGCATTCCACAGGAAATAACTAAACTCAATTACCTCCCGTCCATTTCCGCTCTCGCAGGAGCGTTATCATCGTTGTTTTCCTTAGAATATTGATTCAGAATATTATTTTAATAATTTATCTCCCTGATGGAACTAAATAATAGATCCCTAAACATAATTTCATTTATGTTCAAAAAAGCTAGATGAGGGGAAGGGAGCCCCCCTGCAACCTAGTAATACTTTAAACATTCATATCGAGTATATATTAAATACCAGAAATGCTCTTATAGTTTATATTCTATTAGAAATAAATAAAAAAGTTATAGGGAAAATAAATAAATAAATGAGGAGGCGATGGAGATTTATAAGCTCACTAATCCGAATCATACTTGCAACTATCATATAAGACTAAAACATAACATCTTTTGTCATAATATCCATTTATTAAAAACACTTAAATAAGCACTAATAAAATTAATGACTCCCGCAATGGATTTAGCGTATATGCCGTGTTAACTTCATTTACGGCAAAAGTGAATACAACAAAAGATACTTTAAATAACAAAAGTAAACAACTATTGCTATGTGCACGTTAGCCAAAAAAAAAATAGAAAATGAAAATTGCGAATTTTTATCTCAGGCCTGTCTAATAACCCCCACTCCCGTTTGAACCTAAACATTTTAATATAGCTTATAATCATGGAAGAATTAATGCTAATTCGCATACCAAGTTTTGTTAAATTCGGTTTGATTTTAACGCGTATCTCGTTTATGTTATACAGCAAAAGTGAACATAACCAAAGTTACTTTAAATAACAAAATAAACAACTTTTGTTAATTGCATATTTGCAGAAAAACCAGTAGAAAAAGAAATATTGCTATTTTTAATTTCAGGCCTCCCTTATAGCTCCCACTCCTGCCCGTCCCTAGAAATATTGGTATGGCTTATGATAATTAAGGCGTCAGAAATAATACACATACCGAGTTTTATTTAGTTCGGTGGACTCTTTTGTGCCAAATAATACTCTTGACACCCGCTATAATTTTTAGCGTATAACGCCTTTATAATTCGGTATTCGACGATAGTGTATATAACAAAAGTTTCTCTAAATAACAAAATAAACAACTTTTCTTATGTGCATATTTGCCGAAACACCAATAGGAAACGGAATATCAATATTTTTAATTTCAGGCCTCCCTTATAACCCCCACTCCTGCCCGTCCCTAGAAATGTTAGTATGGCTTATTATAAGGGAGACGTTAGTGTTAATTCACATACCGAGTTTGGTTTAGTTCGGTTGAGTCTTTTGTGCCAAATAAAATTGTTGACTTCCGCTATCATTTTTAGCGTATAACGCCTTTATACATAGGTATACGACAAAAGTGTATATAACAAAAGTTACTCTAAATAACAAATTAAACAACATTTGTTATGTGCATAATTGCCGAAAATGCAACAGGAAACGAAATATCACTATTTTTAATTTCAGGCCTCCCTTATAACCCCCACTCCTGTTCGTCTCAGAGAACATTAACATAGCCTAAAGTCTAAGTTGGGTTAGTAGTAATATACATACCAAGTTTCATAAAATTCGGTTCAGCCGTTTATGCGTGAAAAGGTAACAAACAAACAAACAAATAAACAAACAAACAGACACCAAAGAAACAAAATGCAGTTATGGTGTCTATGACATGTGAAACGAAAAGTTATCGTGAAATTTTGCGAAAAAAATCAATGTACAGACAGAGGTTACAATTTTATATCTATATCTATCTATCTATATATATATATATATATACTAGCTCAGATACCCGGCTTCGCCCGGGAATTCATTTGAGGCTGAATGGTGATGGTATTTTTTAGCAGGCTTTACATTACACAATATTTTGACATTTACCCGTCCCAGTGATTAGGATTGATACCCGTCGTTGCCGTGGATTTGCTAATAATAGAATTACTTGTTCGATAAGGCTTCACAGTCTTCGATATTTTTATATTTCCCGTCTCTTATACATGTAAATATGGTGAATTTTTATTTCAGGCCTCCCTTATAACCCCCCTCCCGTTCGAACCTAAAAATTTTAATATAACTTATAATCATGGAAGAATTAATGCTAATTGATATCCCGATTTTTGTTAAGTTCGGTTCAGCCGTTAGTGCCCGCTAAAGTTTTAACGTATAACTCATTTATACTTAGGTATACGACCAAAGTGTATATAACAAAAGTTACTCCAAATAACAAAATAAACAACTTTTGTCATGTTTATATTTGCGAAAAAACCAATAGGAAACGAAATATCGCTATTTTTAATTTCAGGCTTCCCTTATAACCCCCACTCCTGCCCGTCCATAGAAATGTTGGTATGGCTTATTATAATGAAGGCCTCACTGATAATACACATACCGAGTTTTATTTAGTTCGGTCGAGTCTTTTTCGGCAAATAATATTGTTGACTCCCGCTATAATTTTTAGCGTATAACGCATTTAAACTTCGATATACGACAAAAGTTACTCTAAATATCAAAATAAACAACTTTTGTTATGTGCATATTTGGTGAAAAACCAATAGAAAACAAAATATCGCTATTTTTAATTTCAGGCTTCCCTTATAACCCCCACTCCTGTTCGTCTCAGAGAAAATTAATATAGCCTAAAGTCTAAGTTGGGTTAGTAGTAATATACATACCAAGTTTCATAAAATTCGGTTCAGCCGTTTATGCGTGAAAAGGTAACAAACAAACAAACAAACAAACATACACGAAAGAAACAAAATGCAGATATGGTGAATATATATATATATATATATATATATATATATACTAGCTCAGATACCCGGCTTCGCCCGGGAATTCATTTGAGGCTGAATGGTGATGGTACTTTTTAGCAGGCTTTACATTGCACAATATTTTGACATTTACCCGTCCCAGTGTTTAGGATTGATACCCGTCGTTGCCTTGGATTTGCTAATAATAGAATATTTGTTCGATAAGACTTCACTGTCTTCTATATTTTTATATTTCCCGTCTCTTATACATGTAAATAAGGTGAATTTTTATTTCAGGCCTTCCTTATAACCCCCCTCTCGTTCGAACCTAAAAATCATGGAAGAATTAATGCTAATTGACATACCGAGCTTTGTTAAGTTCGTTAGTTCCCAATAAAATTGTTGGCTCCCGCTAAAGTTTTAACGTAAAACTCATTTATACTTAGGTATACGACAAAAGTATATATAACAAAACTTACTTCAAATAACAAAATAAACAACTTTTGTTATGTTCATATTTGCGGAAAAACCAATAGGAAACGAAATATCACTATTTTTAATTTCAGGCCTCCCTTATAACCCCCACTCCTGCCCGTCCCTAGAAATGTTGGTATGGCTTATTACAATGAAGGCGTTAGTGCTAATGAACATACCGAGTTTTATTTAGTTCGGTTGAGTCTTTTTTGGCAAATAATATTGTTGACTCCCGCTATAATTTTTAGCATATAACGCATTTAAACTTCGGTATACGACAAAAGTGTATATAACAAAAGTTACTCTAAATAACAAAATAAACAACTTTTGTTATGTGCATATTTGCCGAAAAACCAATAGAAAACGAAATATCGCTATTTTTAATTTCAGGCTTCCCTTATAACCCCCACTCCTGTTCGCCTCAGAAAAATTAATATAGCCTAAAGTCTAAGTTGGGTTAGTAGTAATATACATACCAAGTTTCATAAAATTCGGTTCAGCCGTTTATGCGTGAAAAGGTAACAAACAAACAAACAAACAAACAAACATACACGAAAGAAACAAAATGCAGATATGGTGTCTATGACATGTGAAACGAAAAGTTATCGTGAAATTTCGCGAAAAAAATCAATGTACAGACAGAGGTTACAATTTTATATATATACTAGCTCAGATACCCGGCTTCGCCCGGGAATTCATTTGAGGCTGAATGGTGATGGTATTTTTTAGCAGGCTTTACATTGCACAATATTTTGACATTTACCCGTCCCAGTGTTTAGGATTGATACCCGTCGTTGCCGGTGATTTGCTAATAATAGAATTATTTTTTCGATAATTCTTCACAGTCTTCTCTATTTTTATATTTCCCGTCTCTTATACGTGTAAATATGGTGAATTTTTATTTCAGGCCTCCCTTATAACCCCCCTCCCGTTCGAACCTACAAATTTTAATATAACTTATAATCATGGAAGAATTAATGCTAATTGATATACGGAGTTTTGTTAAGTTCGGTTCAGCCGTTAGTGCCCGCTAAGGTTTTAACGTATAACTCATTTATACTTAGGTATACGACAAAAGTGTAAATAACAAAAGTTACTCAAAATAACAAAATAAACAACTTTTGTTATGTTTATGTTTGCGGAAAAACCAATGGGGAACGAAATATCGATATTTTTAATTTCAGGCTTCCCTTATAACCCCCACTCCTGCCCGTCCATAGAAATGTTGGTATGGCTTATTATAATGAAGGCCTCACTGCTAATACACATACCGAGTTTTATTTATTTCGGTTGTGTCTTTTGTCCCAAATAACATTGTTCACTTCCGCTATAGGTTTCAGCGTATATCTCGTTTATAATTCGGTATACGAAAAAAGTCTATATAACAAAAGTTACTCTAAATAACAAAATAAACAACTTTTGTTATGTGCATATTTGCCGAAAAACCAATAGAAAACGAAATATCGCTATTTTTAATTTCAGGCTTTCCTTATAACCCCCACTCCTGTTCGTCTCAGAGAAAATTAATATAGCCTAAAGTCTAAGTTGGGTTAGTAGTAATATACATACCAAGTTTCATAAAATTCGGTTCAGCCGTTTATGCGTGAAAAGGTAACAAACAAACAAACAAACAAACATACACGAAAGAAACAAAATGCAGATATGGTGTCTATGACATGTGAAACGAAAAGTTATCGTGAAATTTCGCGAAAAAAATCAATGTACAGACAGAGGTTACAATTTTATATATATACTAGCTCAGATACCCGGCTTCGCCCGGGAATTGATTTGAGGCTGAATGGTGATGGTATTTTTTTGGCAAGGCTTTACTTTGCACAATATTTTGACATTTACCCGTCCCACTGTTTAGGGTTAATACCTGTTATGGCATTTGTTAATAATAAAATTAATTTTTTATGTAAGTCTTTACTGTCCTCCAAATTGTTGACTCCCGCTATAATTTTTAGCGTATAACGCCTTTATACTTCGGTATACGACAATAGTGTATATAAAAAAAGATTCTCTAAATAACAAAATAAACAACTTTTGTTATGTGCATATTTGCCGAAAAAGCAATAGGAAACGAAATACCACTATTATTAATTTGTGGCCTTCCTTATAACCCCCACTCCTGCCCGTTCCTAGAAATGTTAGTATGGCTTATTATAAGGAAGGCATTAGTGTTAATTCACATACCGAGTTTGGTTTAGTTCGGTTGAGTCTTTTGTCCCAAATAAAATTGTGGACTCCCGCTATAGTTTTTTAGCGTATAACTCATTTATACTTCCGTATACGGCAAAAGTGTATAAACAAAAGTTACTGTAAATAACAAAATAAACAACTTTGTTATGGGCATATTTGCTGAATAACCAATAGGAAACGAAATATCGCTATTTTTAATTTCAGGCCTCTTATATAACCCCCACTCCTGCCCGTCCCTAGAAATGTTAGTATGGCTTATTATAAGTAAATCGTTAGTATTATTTCACACAGCGAGTTTGTTTTAGTTCGGTTGAGTCTTTTATGCCAAATAAAATTGTGGACTCCCGCTATAGTGTTTAGCGTATAACTCATTTATACTTCCGTATACGGCAAAAGTGCATATAACAAAAGTTACTCTAAATTACAAAATAAACAACTTTTGTTATGAGCATATTTGCTGAAAAAGCAATAGAAAATGAAATATCGCTATTTTTAATTTCAGGCCTCCCTTATAACCCCCACTCCTGTTCGTCTTAGAGAACATTAATATAGCCTAAAGTCTAAGTTGGGCTAGTAGTAATATACATACCAAGTTTCATAAAATTCGGTTCAGCCGTTTATGCGTGAAAAGGTAACAAACAAACAAATAAACAAACAAACAAATAAACAAACAAACAAACAAACAGACACCAAAGAAACAAAATGCAGTTATGGTGTCTATGACATGTGAAACGAAAAGTTATCGTGAAATTTCGCGAAAAAAATCAATGTACAGACAGAGGTTACAATTTTATATATATATAGATATATATATATATAAAATTGTAACCTCTGTCTGTACCTTGATTTTTTTCGCGAAATTTCACGATAACTTTCCGTTTCACATGTCATAGACACCATAACTGCATTTTGTTTCTTTCATGTTTGTTTGTTTGTTTGTTTGTTACCTTTTCACGCATAAACGGCTGAACCGAATTTTATGAAACTTGGTATGTATATTACTACTGACCCAACTTAGACTTTAGGCTATATTAATATTCTCTCAGACGAACAGGAGTGGGGGTTATAATGGAGGCCTGAAATTAAAAATAGCGATATTTCGTTTCCTATTGGGTTTTCGCCAAATATGAACATAACAAAAGTTGTTTATTTTGATATTTAAAGTCACTTTTGTTATATACACTTTTGTCGTATACCGAAGTATAAATGAGTTATAAGCTAAAAACTATAGCGGGAGTCAACAATTTTATTGGGCTCAGAAGACTCAACCGAACTAAATACAACTCGGTATGTGTAATAAAACTAACGCCTTCTTTAGAATAAGCTATACCAACATTTCTAGCGATGGGCAGGAGTGGGGGTTATAAGGGAAGCCTGAAATTAAAAATAGCGATATTTCGTTTTCCATTGGTTTTTCTGCAAACATGTACATGATAAAAGTTGTTTATTGTGTTATTTAGAGTAACTTTTGTTATATACACTTTTTCCTTATACCGAAGCATAAAGGCGTTATACGCTAAAAAGTATACTGGGAGTCAAGTTTATTTGGCACAAAAGACTCAACCGAACTGAATAAAACACTCGGTATGTGTATTAGCACTAAGGCCTTCCTTATAATAAGTCATACTAACATTTCTAGGGATGGGCAGGAGTGGGGGTTATAAGTGAGGCCTGGAATTATAAGTTATATTAAAATTTTTTGGTTTGAACGGGAGGGGGGTTATAAGGGAGGCATGAAATAAAAATTCACCGTATTTACATGTATAAGAGACGGGAAATATAAAAGTATCGAAGACAGTGAAGCCTTATCGAACAAATAATTCTATTATTAGCAAATCCACGGTAACGACGGGTATCAATCCTAAATACTGGGACGGGTAAATGTCAAAATATTGTGCAATGTAAAGCCTTCTAAAAAATACTATCACCATTCAGCCTCAAATGAATTCCCGGGCGAAGCCGGGTATCTGAGCTAGTATATATATAAAATTGTAACCTCTGTCTGTACATTGATTTTTTTCGAGAAATTTCACGATAACTTTTCGTTTCATTCATGGTTCTGCCGTTTATGCGTGAAAAGGTAACAAACAAACAAACAAACATACACGAAAGAAACAAAATGCATATATGGTGTCTATGACATGTGAAACGAAAAGTTATCGTGAAAATTCGCGAAAAAAATCAATGTACAGACAGAGGTTACAATTTTATATATATATAGATATATTTGTCTGTTAACGCTCTAGCAGTTGCAATTTTTGCTTGATCGTTAGCAAACTCGATATTTAAACGTTTTATATAAAAATAAAGATCAAATTCGTTAATGGCTGAAATTAGTCAAGTGGGAGGGGGTTTTTAGAGGGAAGGATTTTCGAAATATCTCCCTTACTATAGTCGGATCGAAAAATTGTATTAAATCAATCTTATTGCAAATTCAATTGACTATTAATATTGTTATATACATTTATTCTCTACCTTGAATACTAGCCGAGATATTTCCATTTTTATTAAGTGTGTACGGCAAACGGACGAGATGAGATCGGCTAACTTCGGTTCTATTGGTGAGTTTCCGCCAAAAGCTAGATCGGCCGTTTCCGTAGCTGTTCGGCTCTCGTGAAATTTCTCTATTGTAAAACTTCACGTGGAAAATCTGCTTATTTTACGCAGCCCCTGCGTGCCGGACTTTTAAGAACATTGTAAGAGCGTAATGAAAAATAAGTGTTATCCGGTGATCGCAACAAAAATAATGTTGAAATTAAAGATGGAGGCCAACAACTTTTTCCTCTAGAATTTTTTTATCAAATCATCCCTTTTGCCGTGAAAAACATTTGTTCTGGATTATCTATGACACTATAATTTTAAACTGGCCTCATTTTCGTCATCTATTAGGTACGATCGATGGACATTTCGAAAATCGTGTCATGAGTACAACCACAATAACTGATTTCCCTTAAGGTAAATCTGCTAATATTTGTCTGATAATACTTTTGATTGATCGTTATCAAACTCGATATTTAAACATTTTTGTAAAACTAAAGATCAAGTTCGTTAATGGATATTATCGGACCTCTGTGAGGGGAGATTAGAGAGAAAATTCGAAATTTATTTTGTGTTGGATCGAAATATCGTTTAGAACGAATTTTATTGCATATTTAATGTTCTATTGATATTGTTATTTATGTTTTTTTTTTTTTAACTATCTTTATTTTATAACGCTTCTGTTTTGTTGTAGCAGATTTCTCTTGAGGAAAATCAGCTATTAAAGGTCGTACTCATGACGGGATTTTCGAAAATGTTCTTCAAATGTCCATCAATCCTACCCAGGAGATGACGAAAATGAGGTCCGTTCAAAATTATATATATATTTGTCTGTTACCGCTCTAGCGGTCGGAATTATTATTTAATCGTTACCAAAATCGATATTTATTCGTTTTATGTAAAAAGAAAGATCAAGTTCGTTAACGGCTGAAATCGGACCAGTGGGAGGGGGGGGGGTTTAGAGGTGGGGATTTTCGAAAATTCGAAATATCTCTGTTACCATACGTCGGATCGAATAATTGTATAGAAGCAATCTTATTCCAAATGAAATGTACTATAAATATTGTCCTATACATTTATTCTCTATCTTCAATATTAACCGAGATATTTGCATTTTTATTAGATGTGGGCCGATAACGAACGTTTCAGGCCAAGAGCTAGTTCGGCCCTAACTGTTCGGCTCTCGTATAGAGATTTCTCTATTGTATAGCTTCACGTGGGCAATCTGCTTAGTTTACACAGACCCTGCGTGACGGACTTTTATTAACATATCCCCAGCATCCCGGACTCGGGTGTAAATCCTAACCATTGAGACGGGAAAATATAAAAATATTGTACAAAGTAAAGCCCCCAAAAAATACCATCATCATTCAGCCTCAAATGATTTCCCGGGCGAAGCCCGGTACCTTAGCTCAGGGGTCTCCAAACTCTCCAGCCTTAGGGCCATACTGATTACTCCAGTAAGTTCCGCGGGCCAAAACCATATTATCATTGTTGCCAGTGGTAAAAAGTGAAATAGTCCACAAGAAGTCCGAAAAAGTACGCAACGTTTAAAAACGGCTAAAAATTAAAAATTAGTCCACAAGTACAAACTATTAGTCAGTGGAAAATCTCAATTACATAAATCTCATTAGTATTTCATATGTCATTATGCTTGTTATAAGTTATGTTTCTATTTAAAATGTATAAAATGTTAGTTGGATTCATTTCAATAATTTGTTAGTTATTATATACTGAAGTTAAATTTTCTGCATATTATACATGTCTTTACTCATTACAATCCTGTGTTTCATTATCCAACTTATCACAAAAAGAATAGCAATAAGCCTACAACAATGTTATGAGTAGTTAGTTCATGACCATATCAATGTAGATGTCATATTAATAATTATTCAACATAAAATTAGAACACTTCAGTAAACTAAATTTAATTTGCTATAAAAAAAAAAGTCCGTCACGCAGGGGCTGCGTAAACTAAGCAGATTTCCCACGTGAAGTTTTACAATAGAGAAATCTGCCTAATAACAACTGTAGTAGTAAGAAACCTCTAAACCTAAAACATTATTTAGGGCGTAATAACCCAGTAGTTTCTAGCCCCAAAAAACAGTTAACCTAACCTCTAAACCTATTCACGAGGAACGAATAGTTATGGAAACGGCCACCAGAGCTCTCGGCGGAAAGTCCGAAGATAGCCTACTGGTGACCACACGCAGAATACAAATGCAAATATCTCGGTTAATATTCAAGATACAGAATAAATGTATATAACAATTTAGTGGACTGAGTGGGGGAAAATAAATAGTTCTGTGCACTTTTCAAGTTGTATATTAAAAACAATAAAAACTTCTTGGCATAAAATATTTACAGGTAACAAATCTAGTAGTTTCACTATTCACTATGGTCCAGTTTGAATAGCCACAACTCAGTCACAGTTAGCACGAGACAGTAGGTAATCATTTTTTCACACTTAACTTTACACTCGCAATTCTCGTTAACCTTTTTTCACTAACTGAACTTATTTTAAATCCATCTGGTATTTTTTATACCGCGAGGATATCATATTTGATAGCGAACGACTCACGAGTACATGCGTCACCGCTACAACAATATTTATAGTAAATTTAATTTGCAATAAGATTGGTTCTATATAATTTTTTGATCCGATGCATATTAACGGAGATATTTCGAATTTTTGAAAATCCCCACTCTAAACCCCACTCCCACTGGTCCGATTTCAGCCGTTAACGAACTTGATCTTCCTTTTTACATAAAACGATTAAATACCGAGTTCGGTGACGATTAAACAAAAATTGCGACCGCTAGAGTGTTAACAGACAAATATATATATATATATATATATATATATATATATATATATATATATATATATATAGAGAGAGAGAGAGAGAGAGAGAGAGAGAGAGAGATGTATATATATATAGTTTTGAACGGACCTCATTTTCGTCATCTCCTGGGTAGGATCGATGGACATTTGAAGAAATTTTTCGAAAATCGCGTCATGAGTACGACCTCAATAGCTGATTTCCCTTAAGGGAAATCTGCTAATATGTTCTCTAAAAGGAGTTTTCAAGTATGCTAGCTCTCCGCGGGCCGGTCAAAATCTGTCCGCGGGCCGGATGTGGCCCTCGGGCCGTAGTTTGGAGACCCCTGCCTTAGCTAGTAGGTAATAAAAATCAATTATTTATTAACGTCCATGTTTTGCAACTAAGGTGGGTTATCTCTAGGTTACCACCTTTTTCTAGCCAGGGTGGCACTGGATTTTATTTAATGAATTCCGTCACTAAATAAATTCCTTTGTCCAGGCGGGAATCGAACTCGCTACTCTTATTAGGTAATAAAAAGAAATTAAAAAGACTTAGGTTAAATGTATTCATATTTAAATCATCATAGATTATGAATAAAAAATATTTGAAGTAATTTAAATAATATAAGTTAATATATATATATATATATATATATATATATATATATATATATATATATATATATATATATATGATATATAATATAACTTAAATCGTAAGTAATATGCACTAATTATATATTAGTATTATTACTCGTTGTTAAGGTATTTGTTATTATTACTTGTCGTTAAGGTATTTGTTAATGTTACTTGTTGTTAAGGTATTTGTTATTATTACTTGTTGTTAAGGTATTTGTTATTATTACTTGTTGTTAAGGTATTTGTTATTGTTACTTGTTGTTAAGGTATTTGTTATTATTACTTGTTGTTTAGGTATTTTTTAATATTGCTTGTTGTTAAGGTATTTGTTATTATTACTTGTTGTTAAGGTATTTGTTATTATTACTTGTTGTTAAGGTATTTGTTATTGTTACTTGTTGTTAAGGTATTTGTTATTGTTACTTGTTGTTAAGGTATTTGTTATTATTACTTGTTGTTAAGGTATTTGTTATTATTACTTGTTGTTAAGGTATTTGTTATTATTACTTGTTGTTAAGGTATTTGTTATTGTTACTTGTTGTTAAGGTATTTGTTATTGTTGTTACTTTTGAAAGGGCAAATCACCTTCGATGTTGTATCCATGAATAAATAAATATAAAAATATATAAGTAATATGTATGTCTTTAATTGGGCCACAGTCGGTTAGTATTGTAAAGTAAAGCCACATATATCCTGGTTGCAATGAATGAATGCATAATGTATTGGGCTGTAATATAAGTTCGTAGCGTTTATTAATGCTTCAATTTAATCCACTTTTTGTTTATAAAATCATAGTTACTTCGTGAATAATGTTTACATATTCAAAAAAAGGTTTATTTAAGGTGCTTTTATGCATCAGTTAACACCGAGATTCTTTCTCTTTAAGCGGTATGCTTGCTCAAAATGGAAGAGAGTGCAAAGACATAGTTTTAGCAGATTTCCCTTGAGGGAAATCAGCTATTGAGGTTGTACTCATGACGGAATTTTCGAAGTTTTTCTTCAAATGTCCATCGATCCTACCTAGTAGATGACGAAAATGAGGTCCGTTCAAAACTGTATATATATATATATATATATATATTTATATATATATATATATAAATATATATATATATATATATATTTGTCTGTTACCGCTCTAGCGGTCGCAATTTTTGTTTGATCGTTACCAAACTCGACATTTAGTCGTTTCATGTAAAAAGAAAGATCAAGTTCGTTAATGGCTGAAATCGGACCAGTGGGAGGGGGGGTTTAGAGGGGAGGATTTTCTAAAATTTGAAATATTTCAGTTACTATACGTCGGATCGAAAACTTGTATATAACCAATCTTATTGCAAATTAAATTTACTATAAATATTGTTATATACATTTATTCTCTATCTTGAATATTAACCGTGATATTTGGATTTTTATTAAATTTGGGCCGATAACGAACGTTTCGAGATTCCCGCCAAAAAGTAGTTCGGCCCTTAACCGTAACTGTTCGGCTTTCGTATGGAGATTTCTCTATTGTATAACTTCACGCGGGAAATCTGCTTAGTTTACGCAGCCCCTGCGTGACGGACTTTTTTTCATTATAATAATTCCCGTCCTCGCGTGCCTTTGCAGACCCGAAAGACATTTTTAGAGTTTGGTTAGGATGTGATTCCCCACCCACCCCAACAGATTTTTACTTATTTGGGTCCCTTCAAAACTCTCTTAACGGGAAACTCTGTAATCCGCTCGAGGACTTCAAACCGCACATAGAGGAAGTTCATTGCGCAAAAATGTGAGAAGTTCTGGGAGGACGCAATTAAAAAAAATTACCTGAAATCTGGCAACATGTAATAGATCAAAATGGGTCATATATAATTGATTAAGAATCTGAAGTTTTTATTGAAATTACCAGTAAAAATCGCTACGAACTTATTTTACAACCTATTATAAGGTTATTTTGTCTTTTGTTCTATGGATAACAGTACATCGATTTCTTCTATCGAATCTTCATATAATGCAAATTTATGATATCGATGGTTTATGTCACTGTTGTGAAGTCGTTAACCCCTCCCTTTTGTAGGGGCCTTTAAAATATTTGATAGGGCGAGATAAACCCCTTGTTGATTTTGTTTTTTGACATTTATTGAATTCTTCCCGACACGCATGTGTGATTATCCACACAGTATGGTAGATACCTGTCATGTCATAATTTATAGACAATTTTGTTTTTGGTCTGTATAAAAAATCTCTATCCTATTTCAATGGAATTTTAGAAAGGATGTCACTCTGGCATTTTTGTTGTTTTGAACTGGACGAATAATTATTAAGGGTGGTAAGTTACAAATCAGTATTTTCTGTAACTTTATGCCATATTACTACACCCCTATGACTGAAATTGACTTAAATGTATCTAATGCAGCTCAAATATTTGAATTAAGAATTTTAAAAATTTCTTAATTAAAAAAAAAACATATATATTGGTGGTTTATCTTGTTGTGTTTTACTAATTTATGAATTGACAAAATATAAATTCGATGAGGAATATATTTATATATTTTAGTCTAAATCTCATTGATAAATGTGTAATACAATCTAACATGTCTAGCATTCATCTATACCACATACAACTAATATTTTGGCCTATTCCAACTTTATGTATAGATAAAATCTTTTTTCAAAACATTGTCATTCATAGAAAAAATTGTCAAATCTATATTAAGGCTAAATGGTGGAGGCTCTACTTCCACTTTGTTTTCTCGAAGCTACATTGTACTTTGTAGGTTATCCCCAACATAATGATTTGGCGTCTGTGGTTACAATAGCTCTTAGCATTAAGAAGTATCCTATGCTGAACGAGTTCTGACATGGATATTACTTTCTTTATTAATAACATGTGGTTTATACTTCTGCAGCTAATGGTGATGGGGGGGAGGGGGTGAAATAGCTGTCAAGTAGAAGTAAATCAGTGCTTATACTGTCAGGACCTAATACATGTAGGGAAATAACATTTACACTTATAGGTTAACAGCCAATGATAGGCTTGTTATATGGAGGATATAGGAGGGTAAAGTGGTTGGCTGAAATTGTTCTTTGGTATATTGTGGATTCGAGGAGCTCCTCAATTGCCCCACAATGCTGTGACAGCACTGGGAGGAATATATAAAAGCCAAACCTCAAAGCCTGCTTTCCGAACAGCTAAGGCTTAGGACCCAATCATCAATGAATTGGGTGTACAATCCCTGATTATCAATTAGTTCAGCACTAAATTCATTCCCATTACCCAAATGAGAATAAAGCTTCAAACACACAAAAAAAAAAAATCAACAAAAACATGATATTTATCATAAATATAATTTTTATAAAGAAAACTCTAGGGTTTGTTGGATATTCTATTTAAATTTATTCAGTATTATTATTTATTTTTTATTTTTTATGTTTCAGACCATTTTAAGAACAATGTTATTATATAGATTTATCAGAAATCACATTTTCTAGGACAAGGCATTTACTTAATGAAGATACATATTTGTCAATATATTCATTAATATTGGCTCTATAATATGTGATATAGAAATAATATTCACACTCACATGCATGCGCCTGCCTCCCCCCCCCCCCACACACACACATATGCATATTACACACATGTTCAACATGCCTAGTTGGATTTACCAATTGAAAAAAACAACTTCTTGTGAAGTGGTTTCAGTAATTATGTTTTGGATATTTCAGAGTAGAAAGAATAAGTTGTGGAAATGGAGAAGCCAAAGGAAGATGACAAGCAGGAAGAACATCTCTGGGAAGATGTTTACATTGGTTCAGGAGATAATAACACGTAAGATTGAATTAACTATTTGAAGATTGATTTAAATTTTATATTACTTAAATGGTTTTATGAATTTTTTATTCAATCTTTTTCATTTGATGCCATGCCAAAATACTTAAAAGACATTCTTTGTGTTTTATTCCAAATTCTTTTAATAATAGTTTCTTAAAGTTAAATTATTTTCTACAGAAATCCTGAAGATGAGTGCATGGCAACATTTTTCCAACCAGGAACATCAGATCGGTCTTATCAATATGTTCCAGGAAAAGGATTTTCAAGGTACTATCCGGCTTTAAGAAATTTAGTTCCAGTCCGTAGGAAAACTAAGTAAGTTAATCCTTATAGTTATTTAGGGAAATTTTTATTTTATAGTTACTTCATATTAGTATAATGCAAAGCCATATATATATATATATATATATATATATATATATATATATATATACATACATATACACATATACATATACATATATACACATACATACATTTCCAGTTGGGATTGTAGACTTTTGAGTTGTTTACCTGACATCGAGGGAGATTCACTATCAGTGTTTTGTGTAAAGAGTTAATATCTTGAAGTACAATCCCTATAAATCAAGGAGGACCTGAAATGAGTTGTCTCCAGTAGACTGACAGTGCTCATTCTATTGAAAGGGCCATTCGTCCTGATAGAATGTTACACGTATATAAAAGCTAAGGTCCCTCTATTCCACAAGTGTTGTGACACTTGTGTGCTCTGGTAGAAAACTCGTGAACTAATTTCCTCCCTTTGCTGTGATTGAACCCGGAACCTTCTTCATCTTCAGCTTTCTGAGGTTAATGATAGATGTACTCATGACTAACCTGTAGTCACCAATATCCCCATTTCATACAGTGTCTACAGGCTTGTTCCCAAGAACTGGAACTTAAAGAATTTTCTACTGGAATACAAAGGGAAAGGAAGAGGGTCTCATTGAGGTATTTTGGTTTCCTATTGCCTTCTGTATTATGCTGACTAATAGTCATTCCAAAATATAGAGAAAATGTCTCTCAAGGCCAGAATTAATTGCTAGAGTGTCTTTCCTCTCTCCATAGATTTTAGCTGGCATAAGCTGACTAATGATAAAGACATTTGATAGAATGAGAATGCAGACTAGAACTTTAATGCACTCGCAGATTTGTTCACTCACTGACATGTTCTTAATGAGAATTTAAACATGGAGGAAAGGAAAATATGTGTGTCAGTACTCACATGCATACACCTCCTCTCTCACACACTCATGCACGTGTGTGCGCACCCATAGCCCTTAAGATCCTTTATTGTTGGATAATAGCAGATCCTTAACAATAAATTAAATATCGAATGAGACATTACCAGTTTTATACAATTTTAGAAGGGTGAAATATTTTAAATTTAATTATTACGATGGTTAACATGGTCCATTTCAGGGTTACATACTATTACAGTTTCCTCTTCTTCTCTAACATCTTGCTTCATGATTTATTGTAATGAAACTATTATGAAATTTCTTGCTGCTTTCCAATTCAACTGAACAATATTATTAAGACCACCAGTTCAATTAAGCATAGTGTTCGATCTTATGTGCCTTTTTATAATGTTAGATCACGTACCATCTATCTTATAATGCACAAATACATTTTCAGTCTATACTTTATTGATGTTTTATCATTTCAAGCAGTCTGCAGAGTTTCATTTTCCCCATATGACCTAATCCCTTGTAATAATGCAAGTGATATCTGATTCATTAACAGGTCTGTTTGTTCATGTCAATGCTTCTAGTGAGTTACCTGTTTAGATATAGGGTTCTTTCTTAGTCATTCCATCAAAGTGACAGGCTTGCTTGGTATTCCTGTGGGTAGTGAGGCTAGAATAACTTTGGCCTGCATATGCTCTCAAAGCTTGTTGAAAGTTGATGAAGAGGTGACTCAGATTAACATCATAGCCATAGACATTTTCCAGCAGCTGCCTAATGACAAAAAGGCCATTTCTAGTTAGTATTGTGAATGATATTCTCCCTCGCACTCCCCTAGTGTTCTTTTCCATTACCCGGCGATCTCTTACAATTGGCCATAGGCAGATAGATAGGGAGTGTGGAGAAGTGCAATATGTTTACAGTTTTAACATTTTATTACATATATTTTATATATATATATATATATATATATATATATGTGTATATATATATACTTAATTGTATTTCTTTTATAGAATTTTCTTAATTCTTTTTTTTTCAATACTTTTATTATGTTTCTGAATTGTTTCTTATTTCCCTTCAAATAGAGCTGAGAGAAACATTGGAGTAGACGAGTCTGGTCTTTGGGCATTTCTTACTTATAATTGGTTAACAAAATATATGGTTAAGGCATATAAAACTGGACTCACTGTAGAAGATATACCCAATCCTAGTCCTCAGGATGCATGTGACTATAATGTTCAGAGGTATTTCTTTATTTTATACTAACTTTGGTAGTAAGCTTTCTTTCAGTTTGTTATTTTTTTAATGGAATACAAGGCATTGGACCCATGGATTCATCAGGCTTAAGCATTGCTTCAGTTTCCTTTAAGTTTTCAGGGAGAACTATTCTCTCAGTACATATATACCTATGCCAACTTCACCTATTATTCATACGCCCTTAAGAAGAATAACGACGAACAGTTTGAATCAGTGAAAATAATTCTCACAGTGTGTTGTAAGGTTTTAAAGCAAATATTTAAAGTATTTCGGATAAGAGCTAATAATTAAATAACTAGTATATTATTATTTTTAGAGTTTTGTGTTTTTGAACATTAGTTATTGGTGTAATTATACTTTTGAAATTTTTATTGTTGTTTCTATATTCATGTATTAGGCTATAAAGCTTCTAGAGGATCTAAATTCACCCCCAAACAGTATTTAACCAATTATGCAAGAAGTTCATTAATGAAAAACTAATTTGGCAAAAAATTAAGATTACCTCATCTTGATCCATCCAGATTAGTTTGTTTGTGCTCACACTTGCATACTATGACATGCATTCTTACATTACACATCAAACATCTCTTCTGACATGTGCATCAAACAAGTCCCCTTGGAAGTCCGAAATCCCCTCAGAATTGCTGAAATTTGGAGATGCTAATGGGAAGAGGTTTGCTAACTTGTTGAGATTTATGAAACAATTTTAGCTGCTTACAGAATGAGAAGTTCATCAATTGAATTAGTGTGTGGATAGTAAAGGGTCCAGGGTTCAATGATTTGATCCTAAATTTTCATAATTCTAAATCAATAATGGTAATCTACAATAAGATCAATGATTGATGGTAATTTACAATAAGATCAATGATGGTATCTGGCAATAAGATAAAATGCAGCCTCTGGGAAACCAATTGTGATCCTGATCACTTTATTGTTCAGTATTAAATTTTAGATTCATGAGCTAAAGAGAATAAGTCCAAAGTGTAGCAGGGCCTGACATTCAGTCTCAGTGTATAGCAAAATTGGTTAATAAATTTTAGTTATTTGACTCAGATATTTCACCATTCAAAGATTGTTAAGGCAGTAATTGAAAACACAATAAAAGATGCAGCCCCTTCAGGTATTTGTTCTACAGGATAGGCATTAGCATAAAAATTCTTCAAAAGCTGAAAATGAAATAAGGAATTAAAGATCTTCAGAAATACAAGTTCTATGCTTATATGAGGAAAGTGAAAACCAATCATATATTAATGAGGTTGCTGTGTGAATTACACTAGAAGACCTAGATGAGGACTTAGATCTTCTGGATAAAGAGATGATATTTGTCAAACTTTAGAGACATCATTCTCTTGGGATTGGTGGTTTACCTGGTGAGGTGTTTAAAGAAAGGGAAAGCCATTGGTAAATCAAATACATCAGTTTATCCTGAAGATTTGGAGAGGAACAAATTTTGTATTGATGGAATGTAGGCCTCAAATGTCCAATCCTGAAGAAATGCTCAATTAATGAGAAGCAAATTACAAAGGAATCACATGGATTCCAGTAGTGTACAAGGGCCTGTCATACATAATACTTAATAAAATGAACACACTATATGAGAGATCTTGTGATATCAAGCAGGGTTCAGAAGAGGGTTAAGTACTCAAGGATCAGATATTTCATCCTCATACACATTCTTTTGAACATTGGGATATAGAGAAAGAGTAACATACTTTATTTATTTAGATGATTCAATTATCAGATATATATATATATATATATATATATATATATATATTTTTTCTGGTAAAATAATGAGACTTGGGTTTTTATGGATGCTCTTCTGTCTCTGTATCAATGCCTTTTGGTGCAAGGGTTATGACTGTGGTCTTTGATGTCTGGATTGAGGCAGGACGATTGCACATCTCCCAAAATATTTAACCCAGTTTTGGAAGAGGACATACATTAATCATCCAAGGGGTCATCATCATGGGGTTTATATGCTGGTAAGATACATAAATATTATCAGATTTCCCTTAAGGAAAATCAGCTATTGAGGATGTACTCATGACACGATTTTTGAAAAATTTCCAAATGTCCATTGATCCTACTTAGTAGATGACGAAAATGAGGTCCCACTCTAGTGGTCGCAATTTTTGATAAATTGTTCCAAACTCAATGTATAAGAGTTTTATGTAAAACTAGCTCAGATACCCGGCTTCGCTCGGGAATTCATTTGAGGCTGAATGGCGACAGTATTTTTTTGGCAAGGCTTTACTTTACACAATGTTTTGACATTTACCCGTCCCGGTGTTTAGAGTAAATACCTGTCGTTCCTGTGGATTTGTTAATAATACAATTATTTTTTTATGTAAGACTTCTCTGTCCTCCATATTGTCATATTTCCCGCTTCCTGTGCATTATGCATAGATTTGAATTAGTAGTTTTTAACGTATAACTCATTTATACTTAGGTATATGACGAAAGAGTATATAACAAAAGTTATGCCAAATAACAAAATAAACAACTTTTGTTATGTGCGTAATTGCCGAATCCCCAATAGGAAACGAAATACCACTATTTTGAATTTCAGGCCTCCCTTACAACCCCCACTCCTGCCCGTCCCTAGAAATGTTAGTATGGCTTATTATAAGGAAGGCGTTAGTGCTAATACAAATACCGAGTGTTTTATTTAGTTCGGTTGAGTCTTTAGTGCCAAATGAAATTGTTGACTCCCGCTATCATTTTTAGCGTATAACGTCTTTATAGTTTGGTATACGACGATAGTGTATATGACAAAAGCTTCTCTAAATAACAAAATAAACAACTTTTGTTATGTGCATATTTGCCAAAACCCCAATAGTAAACGAAATATCACTATTTTTAATTTCAGGCCTCCCTTATAACCCCCACTCCTGCCCATCTCTAGAAATGTTAGTATGGCTTATTATAAGGAAAATGTTAGTGCTAATTCACATACAGAGTTTGGTTTAGTTCGGTTGAGTTTCTTGTGGAAAATCAAATTGTTGACTTCCGCAGTAGTTTTTAGCGTATAACTCATTTATACTTAGGTATACGACAAAAATGTATATAACAAAAGTTACTCGAAATAGTTATATATATATATATATATATATATATATATATATATATATATATAAAATTGTAACCTCTGTCTGTACATTGATTTTTTTCGCGAAATTTCACGATAACTTTTCGTTTCACATGTCATAGACACCATAACTGCATTTTGTTTCTTTCGTGTCTGTTTGTTTGTTTGTTTGTTACCTTTTCACGCATAAACGGCTGAACCGAATTTTATGAAACTTGGTATGTATATTGCTACTAGCCCAACTTAGACTTTAGGCTATATTAATATTCTCTAAGATGAACAGGAGTGGGGGTTATAAGGGAGGGCTGAAATTAAAAATAGCGATATTTCGTTTCCTATTGGTTTTTCAGCAAATACGCACATAACAAAAGTTGTTTATTTTGTTATTTAGAGTAACTTTTGTTATATATACTATCGTCGTATACCGAAGTATAAATGAGTTATACGCTAAAAATTATAGCGGGAGTCAACAATTTTATTTGCCACGAAAGACTCAATGGAACTAAATAAAACTCGGTACGTGTATTAGCACTAACACCTTAATTATAATAAGCCATACCAACATTTCTAGGGATGGGCAGGAGGCCTGAATTAAAAATGGCGATATTTCGTTTCCTATTGGTTTTTCGGCAGATATGCACATGACAAAAGATGTTTATTCTGTTATTTAGAATAACTTTTGTCGTATAACAAAGTATAAACGAGACATACGCTAAAAACTAAAGCGGGAGCCAACTATTTTATTGAGCACAAACGATTGAACCGAATTTAACAAAACTGGGTATGTGAATTAGCATTAATTCTTCCATGGTTATAAGCTTTAATACAATTTTTAAGTTCGAACGGGAGTGGGGGTTATAAGGGAGGCCTGAAATAAAAATTCGAGATATTTCATTTTCTATTTTTTTTTCGGCAAACGTGCACATAGCAAAAGTTGTTTACTTTTGTTATTTAATGTAACTTTTGTTGTATTCACTTTTGCTGTAAATGAAGTTAACACGGGAAATACGCTAAAACCATAGCGGGAGTCATTTATTTTATTAGTGCTTATTTAAGTGTTTTTAATAAATGCATATTATTACAAAAGATGTTATGTTTTAGTCTTATATGATATTTGTAAGTATGGTTCGGATTAGTGAGCTTATATATCTCCGTCGCCTCCTCCTCATTCATTTATTTTCCCTATAACTTTGTTATTTATTTCCAATAGAAATGTAAACTATAAGAGCATTTCTGGTATTTAATATATACTCAATATGAATGTTTAAAGTATTACTAGGTTGCAGGGGGGCTCTCTTCCCCTCATCTAGCTTTTTGAACATAAATGAAATTATTTTTATGGATCTATTATTTAGTTCCATCAGGTAGATAAATTATTAAAATAATATTCTGAATCAATAATCTAAGGAAAACAATCATGATAACGCTACAGCGAGAGCGGAAATTGACGGGAGTTAATTGAGTTTACTTATTTCCTGTGGAATGCTCGCATGACGGGAAGTTATTTCCACTGAGGCTTACTAATGCGAATATGATCTTTGTATAAAACTATGCTTAAACTATATGTGCTGGGATTGGTTTTTGGCAGGAAATATGTTCATTATAGATGATATTTAATTGTAATAAATGCTACCCATGATTATGGTTTGAATTATTCAAAAACCGTGAGTCGAGAGGGATAGATTACGAACACATTTTCATATATTCTTCAAAACTAAAATTTCTATTCTATTAACCCTGAAAGTTAGACTTTAGGATTGGCTATTTTGAAAGAACAATACATCGTGGAGGGAAGTACAATTTTACACATTGAAGTCTTGCTATAAAAATAGCATCATTAGTCAGTCAACATTGATTTCCCGGGCATCGCCGGGTACCTTAAGTTGTTTATTCTGTTATTTAGAGAGAGTTTTGTTGTATACACTATCGTCGAATAACGAACTATAAAGGCATTATACGTTAAAAATTATAGCGGAAGTCAACAATTTTATTTGGCACAAAAGACTCACCGAACTAATTAACACACTCGGTATGTGTATTAGCACTAATGTCTTCCTTATAATAAGCCATACTAACATTTTTAGGGACGGGTAGGAGTGGGCGTTATAAGGGAAGCCTGAAATTAATAATAGTGATATTTCGTTTCTTATTGTGGTTTCGGCAAATATGCACATAACAAAAATTGTTTATTTTGTTATATAGAGAAATTTGCTCAACAATTCATTCCAATTTGAACTAAAGGGTACCCCACCTGGAAAAATTAATTCAAATGTACATTAATATTTTGTCCTTAATAATTCAAATCTATGCATAATGCACAGGAAACGGGAAATATGACAATATGGAGGACAGTGAAGTCTTACATAAAAAACTAATTTTATTATTAACAAATCCACAAAAACGACGGGTATTAGCCCTAAACACTGGGACGGGTAAATGTCAAAATATTGTGCAAAGCAAAGCCTTGCCAAAAAAATACCATCGCCATTCAGCCTCAAATGAATTCCCGGGCGAAGCCGGGTATCTGAGCTAGTTTTATATATATATAGATTAAAGATCAATTTCATAAATGACTGAAATTAGACTTGATGAGGGGGGGGGGTTTAGAGGGGAGGAATTCCGAAATATATTTGTTATTATACGTCAGATCAAAAAATGTTATAGAAATAATCTTATTACATATTTAATGTCTTATAAATGTTGTTATATACATATTTTTTCTATCATGAATATTAACTGAGATATTCTATTTTCTAGTTTTCAGCCTTCAGTAATCCCCCACTCCTAATCGTATAATTTAAACAATAAGCTCTTATATCATGAACCATATTATTTTAAGTAAATACTAAATATTGTTTTCATTGAACTTATACTGTGTGTGATACATTCAAATACATTGTGTGATTACGTCATCATTTAAGATTTTATGTTCTTAGCTCGTAAATGCTTATGTTATCTTTACCATACGCAATATTTAGCCATTTCAGTCAAAACTAAATAAGGTGCATGTTTAGGAAGCTATGTAAGTAATATTTGAATTCCGGCAAAGCATCAAACTTAATTTCACTCTATTTCTATATAATAATTTTGATGCTTTGCCGGAATTCAAATATTACTTACATAGTTTCCTAACTTAATTTCATTATATTTTTATATAATAAGCCTAGAGTGGCGAGCTCGATTCCCGTCTGGACACTAGGAATTTATTTAGTGACGTACTTACTAAATAAAATCCTTAGTCCCACCCTGGCTAGAAAAGGGTGGTGACCTGTAGATAGCCCATCCCAATTGGCAGGATACCAAAAAGTGGATGTTAATGAGTAATAATATATAATAAGTAGACATTTTTTAAATAATATTTTCTTTTAATAATAAATTTTTTCCCGATTAGCCTAAGTTGCAAAAAGTGGACGTTAATAAATAAATAAATTTTCCTTATTATTATTTAACTGTGGATTTTATTAATTCCAGAAATATATAATTAATGCCTTAGATATAAAAAAAAAAAAGTAGTATGCCAATCCAACTTTATACTAATAAGTATCTTTTTTTCTTGAGCCATAGTATATTTTTTCTTGAGCTGTCTGTAGGATGTGTTGAAATATTGTTCTTTTTTTAAAGCTTCCTCTATTTCTCTATATTTAAAAGTATTTTTGTTATATTAACCCGTAACCACAGACGTGAATTTGTGTTACTTAACCACAGGCATGGAGTCAAACTGACTCCATGTAGTTCCTTTATCATTTACACCTTTATATCGCAACTTTTATTCATTTATTTATTTATTTTATGTATAATTAAGGAATATGAACAAATAGGCGTGGAAATTACCACATTTAGTAAATCAGAATTTTATTTAAGGCCAAAGAATTCATAAAACATAATACCTGCTCAGTGAGTTATCAGATTAAACTTTTCTCAAAGATTTACTTAAATTATTGACTTATTCATTTCATAAAAGTAATAAACAATGTTTTTCACTATAATTTCAGGTACAGATAATGTAAAATATAACTCTCTTACAAAATAAAACTGCCCTACTTCAAACACAATTGTTGCACCCAACTAATGAGCACTGTCCACATACTGGACGATTACAACGTCTGCATAATGTGCTAGGTTTTCTTTTCCGTTTTTAGGGCATATACAGCAATATTTTCTAGTTATTAGACGCTTGTCTCCACCGGATACTGTTTGCTCCTCTTCTTTACCAAGAACCTTCCTGATTGATGTTCTCACTTCCTGGCCAAGTCGAGGATTATCTAATCTTCTCTCTAGTAGAAACTAACAATTTCTGGCTTGTTAACTTCTTCATCTTGAGCTGGAGAAGAGTGCATAGATGACATAAATAGTACAGCTATGCCTTTCTTTGGTACATATGATATCAATGTCAAATCCTTTGAGAAACCATAAATACTACTTCCAACTTCTCTTCTCTTTTGGGGTAAAAATTCTGGTGGTATTTCCCATTTATTCCTTTTTACTGTCCAACGTATGTCAATTTCTTTTCCTTCAGGATATTCACCAGTTCAACTGACGACAACCAATTATCTGCAGTTATATTCATATTTGAGCCATAAATAGGAGAAGTCAACCTCAGCACTGATTGTGTTGGTTTCTGTAGCTTCCTTTCCTGTTCTGACAGTAAGATTAGAAGGTATAAAGAACTCTTGTTGTATTTATATACATAAAACCTTTCCCAAGTATATAATTTGGAGGAAGAAGCTTACCAATTTTGTCTCACACTAACACAGATGTAGAGTCAAGCTGACTCCGTAATGCGCATCACTGAATTCAGAAACAAATAAGTGACAAAGAAACAGATGTGTAGCCTCGACAGTGCACGTGCAAACTGAGGAAAGACTAGTTTGAAGGTACTGAAAGTACGGTGCGGTTTACGGAAGTACAACAATGTGAAACTAACGAGAATCTAACAATGCGGAGTCAATCTGACTCCCGTCTGTTGTTACGGGTTAATTGCTTATTCTTAATGATTTAATAATTTTATATAAATGGGCTATTTCTATATCTAAGTTAAAAAATAATGACCACTCTTATTATAGGTTGGAAACACTTTGGCAAGATGAGCTTATCAAAAAGGGACCTCAAAGTGCTTCGCTGAACTTTGTAGCATGGAGGTTTATAAAAACTAGAGTTATAGTTTCCTCAATTTTAATGTGTGTTTGCATCATACTTGGATTTGTTAGTGTAGTAAGTATCTTTACTTAATTTGAATATAATTTATTATTTTACAAGATATTTTATGTCATTTGTTTGAACAATTAAAAAGTAGTATTCTGTTTGGAAATGTACTTGTGTGTATGTGTGTGTGTGTGTGTGTTGCGTGTGCGCGTGCGTGTGTGTGTGTGTGTAGTGTATATATATATATTGTTCGAAAAAACTATGTACATGAAAAATTAAACAGAGTTAACCACATATTTAAGAAGTACGAAGTAGATGAAAGGAGCCGACCGATGGAAGGTCCATTGGCGCTGGAAGTGTCTCGACTATACCCGTCTGGAATCTAGCCCATTCTCGGCCCTTTGTCTTTGATCACGCCCTCCGTCTATAAAAGCAGCCCACCTCGCCCAAGAGTTAGTTCGTTCTCAGTTCTATTCAAGTGAATAACAGTGCGTTTTAGTTGCAGTGCAGTAAAGCATTTTATGTGAAGAACAGTGTACTGGCGTGTTTGTGTAAACAACAGTGGAGTGCTGTATTTTTGTCAACTTCCGTGATCGTGAGGTATTGTATTGTGCAATAAGAAGTGAAGTTACCAGTGCATACTGTGAGTAATAGTTAAGAATAATTTATGAAGTGTGTTGTTCATTGCCAAATAAATTGTGCAGTGATAAAAACTCTAAAGCTTTTGTGTTTAATTTTGCAATCCAAAAGAACTCTAATAAACAATGTTTATTATTTTTGTAATAAATGTAACAATATATATATATATATATATATATATATATATATATATATATATATATACATACATACATACATACATACATACATACATATACACACACACACACACACACACACACACACACACACACACACACACACACACTAGCTAAGGTACCCGACTTTGCTTGGGAAATCATTTGAGGCGGAAAGATGGTATTTTGTTTTTGGCAATGCTTCTACGTGTACAACTACACTTCCCGTCTGGGCGCATTGTTTTCCAGTTAGGGTCAGTTGGGCAACTTATAGAGAAGAAATTTTAGATTTGAAGAATAAATGAAAATAAGTCCCTAATCGTTCCCTCTCCACTGTTGGATACACCATGAATAATTCAAATCATAAGCATGTATAGCATTTATTTATCCCAGTGATGCCGGGAAATCATTGTTGACTGACTAATGTTGGTATTTTTATAGCAAGACTTCAATGTGTACACAAAACTTCAATTACACTTCCCTCCTCAACGTATTGTTTTTTTCAAAGGGTGTGGTAACTTTTGGGGACTAATAGAATAGAAATTTTAATTTCGAAGAATAAATGAAAATGTGTTCCTAATCAATCCCTCTCCACATTTTGACACACCATTTTTGAATAATTCAAACCATTATCATGGATTGCATTTACTATAATTAAATACCATCTCTATTGTACATATCCTGTCAAAAACTAATCCGAGCACAAATAGTTTAAGCATAGTTTTGAAAATAAGATTATATTCGTAATAGTAAATCTCAGTAAAAATCACTTCCAGTAATGCCAGCATTTCACAGGAAATAACTAAACTCAATTAACTGTTTTAGCCTCCCGTCAACTTCCGCTCCCACATGGGGCTTATCAACATTGTTTTCCATAAATTATTCAATCAAAATATAAAACGCTTACAATGTTTTAATAATTTATATACCTGATGGAATTAAATAATAGTGGTACCCTCAAAATAATTTCATTTATATTCAAAAAGGTAGGTGAGGGGAAGAGATTGTAGCCCTCCCGGCATCTAAGTAATACTTAAAACAATCATATCGAATTTAAACGAAAATTTTCTTTTGTCATAATGACATTATCATTAACGTTTAATTGCTATGATAGTACATATTTGCTTCAATAATGTCAAGATATCAGAAATAAGATAATATATTATCAGAATCAAAGAGTTTGATTCCACACAACTTCCGCTATCATTCCTTATGCAAATTCAGCATGACTTTGTTTAAATAATACATTATACAAATTAAATAATGGAACTGCTCTTATATTTTACATTTTTAATGGAAATAAATAACGATTTTCAATGGAAAATATATAAATGAGGAAGATAAAACATAACATTATTTGTCATAATATACCTATATAAAAACACTTAAATAAGTACTAATAAAAGTATTGACTCCCACTATAATTTTAGCGTATCTCTCTTGTTTACTTCAGTTTACAATGAAAGTGATTGTAACAAAAGTTACTCTAAATAACAAAATGAACATCTTCTATACTCGTACTTGCATTTTTGCTGAAAAACCAATTGAAAATAAAGTTTGACAATTTTTCATATAATGCCTCCCTTCCAACCCCCACTCGTAAGTCGTCAATATATATAAAATTGTAACCTCTGTCAGTACATTGATTTTTTTTCTCGAAATTTCACGATACTTTTTCGTTTCACATGTCATAGACACAATAATTGCAATTTGTTTCTTTAGTGTCTGTTTGTTTGTTTGTTACCTTTTCACGCATAAACGGCTGAACCGAATTTTATGTAACTCGGTATGTATATTACTACTAGCCCAACTTAGACTTTAGGCTATATTAATATTCTCTAGACGAACAGGAGTGGGGGTTATAAGGGAGGCCAGAAATTAAAAATAGCGATATTTCGTTTCCTATTGGTTTTTCGGCAAATGTGCACATAACAAAAGTTGTTTACTTTGTTATTTAGAGTAACTTTTGTTTTATACACTTTTGTCGTATACCTAAGTATAAATGAGTTATACGTTAAAAACTACTGCGGAAGTCAACAATTTTATTTGGCACAAAAACCCAACCAAACTAAACCAAACTCGGTATGTGAATTAGCACTAACAACTTCCTTATAATAATCCATACTAACATTTCTAGGGACGGGCAGGAGTGGGGGTTATAAGGGAGGCCTGAAATTAAATATAGTGATATTTCGTTTCCTATTGGGGTTTCGCCAATATGCACATAACAAAAGTTGTTTATTTTTCTATTTAAAGTAACTTTTGTTATATTCACTTTTGTCGTATAGAAAAGTATAAACGTGAAATACACTAAAATCTAAAGCGGGAGCCAACAATTTTGTTGGGCACTAACGATTGAACCGAACTTAGCAAAACTCGGTATGTCAATTAGCATTAATTCTTCCATGATTATAAGCTATATTAAAAATTTTAGGTCCAAACGGGAGTGGGGATTATAAGAGAGGCTGAAATGCGAGAAGTCTAATGCGGGAGCGGAAGATGACGGGAGCCTTACCAGTTAATTGAGTTTACTTATGTCCCGTCTGGCATTGCTGGAAGTGATTTCCAGTAAGATTCACTATTACAAATATAATCTTACGTGCAAAACATTGCCTAAACTATTTGAGCTCGGGTTGGCTTTTGAAAGAAAATATGTTCATTATAGATGATATTTAATTGTAATAAATCCTACCCATGATTATGGTTTGAATTATTGAAAAACGGCGAGCCATAAAGTGTAGAAGGATAAATTAGGAACAGATTTTCATTTATCCTTCAAAACTAAAATTTCTATTCTATTAATCCCCAAAAGTTACCCTTCAGGGTTGGCTATTTTGGAAAATCATTACGTTGTGGAGGGCAGTGTAATTGTACACATTGAAGTCTTACTATCAAAATACCATCATTAGTCAGTCAACAATAATTTCCCGGGCATCGCCGGGTACATTAGCTAGTATATATATATAATTGTTTAAGGGATTTTTAGAAATTTTTCATTTAAAGGCAACTTAAATATTATTTACTAATGTAATTTTTATTTTACATTGGTGTCTAAAGAGCTGTTGGAATTTTATTGGCAGTATTGTTAGAAACCAGATGCTGGCTGTGATCTCAACATATTATAGCATTATTATTCAACCTAAAAGTGAAATTATTTCTATATTTTGATTGAATTGTGGCAAATAAATTTATTGTTGATATTGAGATTATTTATTTTGTTTAGGCTTACTTTATGCGGTATTTATTGGAATATGCTGAATCAAATGAAGCTACTTATTTAACTGGTTTGAAGTGGGCTTTACTATTATCATTTACTGAATTAGTAAGAGTTATTCTTTATGCTGTTGTATGGACATCAAATTACAGGTAATAAATTACTATATTCAAAAGTTTATAATTTTATTGCATTGAAATAATTGTTTTTGATGAAGAAAGTGAATTTCCATCATCAATATTTTTATTGCTGTTCTAGAATGCTTTCTTCTTGGATATCATGGCATGAAGATTTCAATGCCTAATTTTTTCTTGATAAGATAGTAATAATTTCCTAGATCTTTTGTTATAGTTTGTTTATGTTAGTGTGCTTAGTTCTAAATCTTGTAAAAGTTTTTGTCAGTGAGAGTTACCAAACTTCAGAATTAGATGGAGCTTCTCAAATTTGTATTGCTTTCACAAAATTATCTTAAACATGTTTCTGTTTTCCAATAGATTTCCCAAACAATATCCCTATAGTTATGAATCTATATTTAATCCTGAAGGTCTAGTAATTCTCTGCTCTAGCACATTTTTAAGAATTATGTATATGGGTTTCAATTGCACTCTAAATTATTAAACTATATCTTAAGATGTTAAAAATCAGTACTGACTCACCAAGAAAAAAATTAATCTAATCTAATCTAATCTATAAATTAATTAATCTAATTAAATAATCTGATTTGAATGTCGCAATTATTTTCTTTTCTTTATTTATATTTATGTATTTGCATTATTATTGTTGAGGGTTTTGATTTATTTCAATTATTGGTTATTACAACTATTTGTTTTGTAAAGACGTGTAGTGCGTATTCTACCAGATAATCATAGAACTAAAACGTCTTCTTTTCCTTCTCTCAATTTTCCTTTTTTTTTTGCGTACCGAGTTTTCGTGATATTTTATTTTCTATTTGTTTTTAGGCAAACGTGCACATAACAAATGTTCTTAGTGTTATTAAAAGTAACTTTTGTTTTAAACATAATATAATTAAATTTAATATCCTAATCGCTTGATATATCATGCAGGGCAACGTCTGCCGGTACCGCTAGTATATAATATAAATAAAAAATATTTAAAAACCCCATCACACAGAGTTTACGTAAACTAAATAGATTTCCCTGTGCTGGAATGTCTCAGGTGATCTCATTTCACTATTAATTCTCGATTTTTCCTGTAGAAAGAAGTCTATATACACAGGAATAGAAATGTATGTTATCCATGAGATCTTTAGATACTCATCGTGAAAATGAATGAGTAGGGGTATAGGTTTACTGAAGACTGTGAATATTGAAAAATGCAAATATCTTGGTTAATATTCAAGATATAGGAAAACTGCAAAGAACAACATTTATAGGAAATTAAATGTAACAAGATTGATTACATACAAATCTTTTATTGGATTCATAGTAACTAAGACATTACAAATTTTTGATTTACCTTCTCTCTAAACCCCCATTAGAGATTATAATCTTTATTTTTCCATGGATTATTTAAATATTGAGGGAGGTATTTATAACAAAATTTATAGTTTAGAACATAAAGCCTTTAATGATGGTGTCACACTGAACATATTTGAATATATGGATAATTAAATTAACTAATTTTTCATTGTACATAATATTTAATGTAATAATATTATTGTTGAAAAAATAAGTATGCAGAAAATTATTCTTTGAAATAAACATGTTATTTGTTTTGCAGGACTGCAATACGACTAAGAACAGCTTTTTTGGGTATGCTCTATCGGAAAATTCTTCGAGTGCATAGCTTAGGAGACAAGTCTATTGGAGAGGTGACAGCTTTAAGAATTCTATCCGTGTTTGCATGTGTGTGTGTGTGTGTGTGTGTGTGCGTGTGTGTGTGTGTGTGTGTGTGTGTGTGTGTGTGTGTGTGTGTGTGTGTGTGTGTGTGTGTGGTGTGGGCGCACACGAGTGTGTGCTTTTTACAACAATGTTTGTATGCATATATGCATTTGCATGTTTTTATATCCACATACAAACATATATATAAATTAATTTAAAATTATTCCTTGATTTTTAGCTGATTAATCTTTTTTCCAATGATGGTCAAAGAGTGTATGATGTGGCTATATTTGGACCTATGATAATTGGCGGTCCAATAAGCATGATTCTGGGTATATTTTATGTGTTATGGATACTTGGTCCTTGGCCAGTCTTAGGCCTTTGTTCTATGTTCATCTTTTATCCCCTGCAGGTGAGTCACTTAGTGTTTGATCTAACAATTAATTGTATACTTAATCTCAGGCAATCTTGACTATTTATAACCGGTACAAAGGGAATAATGGCTACTCACTGAAGACAGAATCTTATGCAGACATTTTTGGTTTATAATAATAATATTTATAAATTATATATTATGACATTTTTTAGTTCAATGGAATGGAATGGAGACATAGTATCTCATTTTCAATTTAAATAATTTTAAATACGAGGTGCGGCTATTAAATAACAAGACTGACGCTGTAAAACATTTTATTTTTATTTCATACATTTTTACTTATTATCACCTTCAATATACACCCCTTCTTTATCCCTACAACGCTCCATGCGAACCTTCCATTGTTCGAAACAGTGCTGGAAGTCTTTTTCTGTCAGCTCCTTCAGGACGCGTGCCACTTTCTCTTTCACAGCTTCAACAGACTCAAATCTTGTTCCTTTTAATGCAGATTTCACCTTAGGAAACAGATAGAAGTCGCACGGCGCAAGATCCGGCGAATAAGGCGGATGATCTAACACTGGGATGCTGAATTTGGCTAGAAACCTCTTAACAGACAATGCGGAATGAGCCGGCGCATTGTCTTGGTGGAGAACCCATGACTTGCCCTTCCACAATTCAGGTCGTTTTTTCCTTATTCTTTCGCGGAGTTCAGCAAGAACGTGAAGGTAGTAATGTTGATTAATCGTTTGACCTTCAGGAACCCAGTGAAGGTTCACAATCCCATGAATATCGAAAATTCGAGCTTTTTTGGCTCTCGGTGAAGATGGGCTCTTCCAGTGCATGGATTGGCTCTTTGTTTCAGGCTCATACATAAAAAACCATGATTCGTCACATGTTATTATCCTTTCCAGTAAGTTTGGGTCATTTTCAATGGGTGAAATCTGCATTAAAAGGAACAAGATTTGAGTCTGTTGAAGCTGTGAAAGAGAAAGTGGCACGCGTCCTGAAAGAGCTGACAGAAAAAGACTTCCAACACTATTTCGAACAATGGAAGGTTCGCATGGAGCGTTGTAGGAATAAAGGAGGGGTGTATATTGAAGGTGATAATAAGTAAAAATGTATGAAATAAAAATAAAATGTTTTACAGCGTCAGTCTCGTTATTTAATAGCCGCACCTCGTATAGCGCAGTAAAACATTTTCATTATATAATTTAATAGGAGTACAAGGAAGTTATGTGGTATCCACATCAAGTTTTTTATGAGCCTGAAAATCTAAAGGCTATGCCTCATAGTTGCAATCATTGGAATTTTCCAGAAGCTATTTTTTTCATATTATTACAACCAGTGAAATCAATGAGATGTTTGATGTTATTGAAAAACGACTCCCTTGAACGACATCTTCCTCCTTTTGCAATTTAAATTTAAACACACACACACACACACACACACATATATATATATATATATATATATATATATATATATATATATATATATATATGTGTGTGTGTGTGTGTGTGTGAGTGTATGTGAGTGTATATGTTATTAAGCTCCCAATTGAAACATATATAATTAAAACTGTTAACAAAGTAATATAGTTTTGGTCATACTTGAATATTAACTGAGCTATTTATATTTTTTGTTTTCAGCTTTCAGTCAACCCTGTTCTTATTAATGTGATTTTCATTTATAGCAAATCTGTCACTAACCATCTAATACCTAGTTTAAAATAAAAATTTTCTTTACATAGGCTTTTTATTGAGGAAGAAATATAGAATAGAATCTGAAGTGACAACATTAGCATATCATTTCAGATGGTAAATCTGCTTGTTTAGACTTCTCCTGACTGACTTTTTTGTATTGTAAGACATACTTAGCTAGTGCTTGTTCTAAGATCTAGGCCTATTATTATTGTCTTCTGTTGTCATGCTTACTAGGTAACTTAAGGTTCCAAGTCAGCATTGACACTTTCTCCAGTGTATTGTATTCATATTAAACATAAAAATTACGTTTTATAAACCTATTTTTAATGACTATCAATATTTTTTATAATTGTTCTTTTAACTTTTTAGTATCTTTTATGGATATTTACTAATAAGTTAAATATATATCATTTATTGTTTCAGTACCTCCTTACCCGTCTTGCTGGATATTTGAAAAGGAAAATTTTTGTTATTACAGACTCAAGGCTCAATGTTATTTCTGAAATCTTAACTTCAATAAAATTTATTAAACTTTATGCTTGGGCTAAAATATATATAAAAAAGATATCAGGTATGCAATGTTTGTTAAATTTTTTGTTGTTTTTTTCCTTTATTTTTGTTGTCCACATTAAATCAGTGATCTTTCAGCTTAAATTTCTAGAAATACCTTAATAATATGGAGTAAACTTTGCCCTTCATCTCTGTTTACTCAGGCTGGTTTCTAAACTCTGTTTTATTTTGCGGGAAAAGTGAAACTGTTTATAAGAACCATGAAACTTAATTACTGAAGCCAGTGAGTCTGTTATCGTTGGGGAATTGACGTTATCATGTGTACTAGGAAATCGGATGAAACATCCTTAAGGGGCTGACGACAGCTTATGCTATGACATTGTTTCATTTCTATTTATTCTCAATGCTTAAATGAATGAGACAATTTAAAATTTACTTCACTTCAAAAAGCTAATTTATTCAAGTTATGCTGGTGAATGCCTTTCCAGATACTTCTGATTTAGTGCTTTGCCATTACACTATAAAATACTAATTACACCACACCCCAGATTCCTATCTCTTCTTCATAGGAATATTTTTCTAGGAGTCAGAGCTATATTTACTCGCGTGTTAATTGCTTTAATCATACCTTTAAAACTTGATTGACTTAAGAAATTTTTACCCAATTTTGGGACTTGAAAGTTTGTAAAGTTTTAAAATGGTGATCTTTTTTCCTATATTCATGTCCTCTAGATTGAAAGAAAACAATGAACTTTTCCCCAGACCATTTACAAGACCACATCTGGTCCTTTGCTTATTATTAATAATTAAATGGCCTCACTTATTACACAAGTTATAATAGAATTTAAAAAGAGATTACAATTGGATTGTCCTTGAAATGTTGTTGCAATGAATTATTATATAATTATTTTTTAATTCTAACTCAGTGAATCATGTCAGGTTTTTAAACTTTAATGGATTACACAACCCAACAGCGTGTCTGTTGCATGGAACATTTCTTATGATTCTGAGCTAATGTTTGACGCTGATTTCAAATATGTTGTAAGTTTTTCCTGTATCAGCTTTAGTTTTTGAATTATAAGGAGGAGTGTTTTTTGAGAAAATGATGTACTCACAATACAAAACGTTTTAACTAAATAAAAACTATACTCTAGAATTTTCTTTGATATGGTTTTTTACTCTTTCTGAATGATGAAGTTCTGAATACTCCAGCAGAAATCGGCCATCATATGTGCACCCAAGCAATCCTGGAATCGTTCCCCATAGTCCGAATATCTTGGTGGAATCATCACCGAGATTTTCTGGAAAATGATCAAAATGGCTTTAAAGGAAAAATACATTAATGATCATGTTGCATCCAAGTCGCTGGAAGTAAGATAACATATCTTCAACTCACTTATCATAATCATCACCCTTTCTATTACCTAAGAAATTTTGTATAACCCAAACAAACGAATCCCAAGCATTATCTCAATTTCTGTCATTGAATTGCTAAAATTAGGGTTAATCACCAATTTTTGAATTTGTGGGCCGTCAAATATACCTGCTTTGAACTGAAAAAAAAAAACAAGTAGGTCTTTTTCTCGAGTGTGGTAGTAGGAAACTTTAGTTTCTTCAGTTATGAGATGTCTCTCTTTCAAGGGGAAGCTAGTCTTCTGAAGAACATTTCAACAGTCCAAGATCTCTAATTAAATCATTAAGCTCGGTTTGATTGAATGGTCTTGATTCGAAAAGATTTCCTGGCTCAAACTTCTCATCACTACTACAGCTTAGCTCAATTAATTCGCCTGAACTTTCTTTAAATGTAGATGGTACTGATAAAACTGGGTCTTTTGAACACCTAACAGGCCTAATAGCTGATGTTGAAGTAGGACAAATCCTTTGGAGCAATTCATCTTGTTGATTTCATTTATATTCACAACACAAAAATAGCAGTATCGTGGCGATTTAAAGGTTCGCGCCAGACCATTGGAAATCGGAACTTAAAAGAGGGTATCTTCTTAGTGGCCCATAAGCATAATTCCTCAACACAGATTTTGCATACAGCGCTGGGCACCCAGTACTTGTTACATGTTTCCAATGGAAAACATAAACACTCTAAATATGATTGTTTCACAAAGGCTGACACACTCAAACGAAATTTGTTAAAAGCCTACTCACCGCAGATGTAACCAAAACAATTTGGATCATTAATGCACACTCTTCATTATGCTAGAAATTACAAAGATTTATCTAAAATATGACTGTAATAGATCCAGTTAATGTAAAAATACTGAATACAGCGTTAATCCTTGTATCTAAACAACTAGAGCTGCTGGGATCAAATTGAGATTCGACTTGAAGATAGCAATAACTGATTAGTGAAGAACCATTGGAATATTCTATGAAACAGATACAAATGTCAATATTGTTATGTTGTGTTATTAATTGAATTAAGGTGAAATTTAAAAGACTTTAAAGTTACCACTGTAGTAAACATTTTCTGCTTAGAAAAGATTCCCCTCTTAAATTTAGATTTCACTTTGTCAAAATCTCAGTCTGAAATATGTATTTCTCCTTCGAATTGGTGTATCAGAATTTTCTTGTGATGGTTTTAGTTTTGTGTGTTTTATCATCTTTCTCTTGTTCAATAATTTCTTAAATGTTGTAAGTTGGTTAGTTTCGTGTTGCCTTGGATTTTTTTATATTGTCCAGAATTAAGTCTTGTAACTATTTGTTAGGGCTAAACTAGAATATTCTTTCATTTGAAGTAAGTTTGAAACAATAGAGTTATTACTATTCATTATCAAGGACAGATTCATAATCTTATAGAGAGAACAGTTTTTAAATTTTGAATTGTATTCAATATTTCAATTACTATAGAATTAACTCTATTATTGAGCCCATTAGAATCTGAATAGTTTGGTTTGGTTTAATGGAAGCCACTGCTGTTATATTTAAGGAAATTCTCTACCATACCATTTTTAAATTCTATGTCATTATCGAATTGCATTATTTTTGGTGAGGGGAATAAACTATATGATGCGATATAAATTTCTTGAAAAACAGTCAGCATGAAAATCCGCCATCTTCCTATTTGAACATGGCTTAGTTTATTTATTATAAAATCTTAATGAAAATTCATATTGTTAATAGTATTTGTTTCCTCAGAAATAAGAAGAAAAGAAGTGTCTCTACTTGAGAAAGTATCATATTGTCAAAGTTTTTCATCATCTCTGTCTACAAGTGCACCTGTAATGGCTGGGATTTTAACATTTCTTATACACATATTTGTTGAAAAAAATATAACTGCTTCACAGGTGAGTATTTAGTTAAATTTGTTAGTTGTATTTATTATGTAAATAATTATTCAAGTCCTATATAAGCCGTATTTAACCTGCCAAATATCTCAAAAATTCACACATCTATTCTATAAATATTGTCAGAAAGAAGTTGTAAAATTATTCAGCTTTTTAGAAGCTTAAAACTTGTACATCTTAGTCTCAAGACTTAATTTAAATATAGAGCGGTCCTTGTTTTGTTTATTTTAAATATTATTTTTTTAAAATCATAGAACAATTTAGTAGTTATTCTAGTGTAGGCTGACTTAGATGATTTAAATTAATTAAACTCTTCATTGGCTAAGGCAAATTTTAATAAAAAACACCACCAACTTTTTTTGAAATCTTTGTAATGCCCCCCCAAAAAAGAACCTGATGATGTTTTTATTTAAATTGACCTTAGCCAAAGAAGAATGTAATTCATTTAATAATTATTTTTCAGCTTAAAGTCAGAGGGTCAGAAGTTATTTATACTTATAACTGATGTTTAGTCTTAGGATTCTGGATGCTAAAAGGCCCTACAGTTCTGTTCTGGTTGCTAACTTTTCTGTTGAGATAGAAATTAGGTTTATTGAAATACATATATTGTAGAATCTTGTTTATATTATGAATATACATTGTTCTGGGAAATGACTTGCAAACTTTGATATGAATAGACTTCAATCCCTGCACCAATAACATCATTTATGGGCAACCAACCCCAAAAAGTATAATGCAAAATAAAAAATACAATTTGTTCTACCTTGATAAATTTGTACTACATCAAAATTAAACTGTTTGATTCTAGCTGTTAGTTTCTTTGATTTTGTACAGTCTATCAGATTGCTTTATTTAGAAATTAGACTCAGTCATAGCAGTTCAAAGTTGTACACCTATTTATAATCAAAACTGAAATTGAAACTGATTTAAATCCCATAAATTGATTATACAAAGAAGAATTGGAAAAATGATTCTCACAAAATTTGTTTTGAGAGCTGATTTTCGACATCTAAATTTTGAAGGAAGTTTTGAGTGCACCAGCCTACACTCCTCTTTTGCTTCCAAAATAAGTATGTACAGAGTATATTGTGGTCTACCAATAGGTTAACACAGTATTTTATATATGCTAGTTTGAAATTTGTGACATATTAAAAGCTTTAAAGTTTGTGTTTTAAAACAACCTGTATTATCCCTTTGTAAATAGTAGATATTAATTAGAAGAATAATTATTAACTCATCTTCTGGAAAATATGAAAGGGTCAAATCAAGACCCTACTCCTCCTGAAAATACTAACCTTTCCTATTAAAAAAAGCTATGTTTTCAGATACCTCCTTGTATATTGTTTTTCTCACTGGCTATCTATCACCACCATAATGGCTAACTAAACTTTAAGAACCAATTTATTTATATTTAAGGGGTATGTATTCTTATAAATAAAATCAGTAGCCATTTATTTTATCTTTATATATATAATTCTACTGTACGTGTGTATGTCACTGAACTCCTAAAGGACTTGACCAATTTGAATGAATTTTTTTGTATTCGTTTGGGGACGCCCTGGGTGGTTTAGATTCACAAATCGGCTCGGAGCAGGAGTGGGGGTCATAATGGAGGACTAAATTTAAAAATAGCAGTATTTCGTTTCCTATTGGTTTTTCGGCAAGTATGAACAGGATAAAAGTTGTTTATTTTGTTATTTAGAGTAACTTTTCTTATATTCAATTTTGTCGTATAACAAAGTATAAACGAGATATACACTAAAAAATTAATGTGGGAACCAACAATTTTATTGAGCACTAACAATTTAACCGAACTTTACAAAGCTCTATATGTACGAGTAAATTAGCATTAATTCTTCCATGATTATAAGCTATATTAAAATTTGTAGGTTCGAACGGGAGTGGGGGTTATTAGGGAGGCCTGAATAAAATATTTGCGATATTTCATTTTCTATTTGCTTTTAGGCAAATGTGCACTTAACAAAAGTTGTTTTTTGTGCAATTAAAAGTAGATTTTGTTTTAAACATAATATTATTAAATTTAATATTCTAATCGCTTGAAATATCATGCAGGACAACGTCTGTTGGGTCCGCTTTTATATATATACATATATATATATATATATATATATATATATATATATATACGAGTACTAGCTAAGTAAGTTAGTGACTGCATAATGTTAGTATTTTTATGTGAACACTTGAATATGTGCAATTACACATCCCCCCTCAGGGTGATATTTTTGCTGTAAGAGTCAGATAACTAGGGAACTTCATACATATCAAGGACTTTCTTTCATAAAATTTTGTTTGGTGTTTGCATTTTATCTATGCCTAGCTAAAGCTGAGGTCTTGACTATTGTTTTTACAGTCAGGATTCTGTTGACTTAAATGTGTAGTTAGTTAGAAAAATAATTCTTCAGGGTTCTGGGCTGAAGGTGAAATAAATATCTTTACGATGATACTAAGAAGACATAAATAAATCTGTATCTAAACAATAAATAATCTACTTAAAAATGTGAAGTTTTTTTTTTTTTAAGTTATTTATTTCTGGATATGTTTCTTGCCACTGAAGTGCTATATAAGGAAAAGGAAAGCTTGTAGTTGGAGCAATATTGTATTTTTGTAACGATGGCTGAGTAGTTTCTTTTCATTCCAATTCTATGAATAACATGGTTTTGCAAAGAACTAAAATTTTGATAAGTTTTATTTTTCCATATGAGTTATCTAAAAGTACAACGATTCTTCAAATCTCATGCCTGGTGTTTTTTCTATTTGAAGTATGCAATAATTAGTATTTTTCAATATTTTCCTAATTTATTGCATTTATTATTTTACAATGTTTATATACCACAGTAGACTGGCTCTTATTCGTTTCTCCAAGAACCAGAAAGATGATATGCTTTTTCAATACTGAGATTTATCTTGCATTTTTGGGAAACTTTACTATTCTTATTAAGCTGCCTTTTTTGTTATATAAATGAGGTATAATCTTTCACATAATTTATATATTAAATTATTTAAGAACCAGGTCACAAAGTGTTAAAGCCATTACTTACTCCTTTTTACTGGTCTTCATTAGACATAAAAGATTTTTAGCACCTACATTTAGAACCTTGTACCTAAATCAAATTTTGATCTATTGATTATTTGTTATTATTTATTTATTTTGTTCAGATTTATTATCAAATTGCTGTTTTTATTTGAATTTTAATTTCAATGAGCCTGACTTCCTGTACACTGTAGTCAGATGTAATGTTTCTCTGTTTTTGTGCTGTAGATACTCTCTGCCGGTATGTACTTTCTCCCTAATTTATGTTGATGATTATGTTAAATTACTTTGTGTTTTTTATTCACATTTAGACAAACCCCAGGACTATTAGCATTTGCTGCTACAAAACCCACTTACATGAGGTTTTTATTTATGCTTTCTTCAATTAAATCCAATAAACTTCCTTCTCTCCACAAACACATGGACCAGAGTTTGTTCCATATGTGTGTGTTTTCCATTCTACTTTCTCTCCAAATATTTATTTTAAGCAAGAATTTTTTTGTTTATAATTTATTTAAGTGCTTGAATAAGCATGTGAAGATGGACATTTTGATAGCTACTATATAGATACTATTATAATGCATTTATTTATTTTTGACTGTGCATTGGCTGAGAACTAATTAATTCAATGATTCAAGATAATGTGTTGTAAGTATGCTGGCCTCCCAATTTTATTATTATTTTTTTTTTTGAAATGTTAAATTGCATATTAACATGTTCTTTTTTGAAATGTTAAATTGCATATTAACATGTTTTTTTTTGAAATGTTAAATTGGATAATAACATGTTTTTTTTTTAAATGTTTAATTTTGTAAATATTATTTTTAAATTAATTAATGTGTGCATTGTTTACATATTTTAACCAGTTTTCAGTATGTTCAATTAGCGCAGTATGGATTTTTTTATTATTATGTTAAGCTAATTGTTTTTTTAGGCTTTCACTGTTATCACTCTTTACTTCAAACTTTTGCGTAATGTAATGCATTTTATTCGTGATGGACTCAGAAGCTTGGTTGACTTCAACTATTCATCACAGCGATTTAAGGTTTGAATTGAGAAGCTGGAATGTAGTATGTGCATGAACTTTTAGTATGAGAATGCTGGATAAATACTTTTTTTTTTTAACTCATGTAAAGAAACTAAATAACATACATGGCATGATGGAATGCAAAACACAGTGCTATTTTTCTTGCTTAATATGTTGCTGCATATATTAATTGGTTGTGTCTGCCATTTTTGCTTTACTTGATTTTCATTGCATTACTTTTCAAAGAATATCTGTACTTTGCTTTTTTTCATTTTCACTTTTTAAACTTTATACTTGTTATCAGATAGTAGCATTATACTACGTCAGTAGTTCAAGCAATCCACAGAATGAATAGTGAATCAATTTTTAAAGAATGGTTAATTAAGAAGGAAATGGATAGGATAATTTCATCACTTAAGTTAAATAAATTTATCATCTAAAAGCTTTTCAGTTCTGACAACTTCAAACAATGTGAACCAAATCTCCAATTCATACATATATGGTCATAAAACTAAACAAAAAAAAAAAGTGAAGTACAGTTTATGTTATAAAAAAACTGAGGAAAACTAGGATTCTCTTTTTACTCTTATTTCTTTAATTCCCATCATAGCTGCATCAACAAATTAACACCAAATAAATTCATGCATGTTATGTTTTTCATTAATTAATAGTAGAAAGGCAGCCCTAGTTGGGGAATGTCAAGGGGGTCACATGTTTCAGTGTTTATATTTATATTTTCTTTTATTGTTTTCTTCTCTGCTCCTAAAATTATTCTTTCCTGTACACTTATCTGAAACTTAAACTGATCTAGAGTATTCCTTAAGATTTGAAGCATTCTGCTTGTTCTTCTTTGGATCTTATCACCATTTCAATGTCATTTGGAAACTTGTTGCAATGAACTGAATTTCCATTAATCTGTACTGCATATCTATGGTTTCTTCTTTCATTTCCATTATAGTCTCAGTAGAATATATTGTAAGATAGGGTTGACAAGAGAATTCTTGTCTTGCACCTTTCTGAATGAACTTCCCCTTTCAGATCCATTTATAATGACTTGTATATTATATATACAGTAGGGAGGGGGGGGGCATATATTTCTATTTTTTCACTCCAAAAGCAGTATCAAAACCTGTTTTTAAATCTTCAAGTGCATCAAATATTTGTGCGTACACTAAAATGGCTTCCCTTCTTCAGGATCGAAACCCTTCTATTCATCTATATAAGATTAATTTTATTTCTTACTTTTTTTTTTTTTTATTACACACACATTACATAATAGTACTTTAGAGGCATGAGATAAAAAGGAAATTATTCTATAATTAATACAATCCTTGGTTCCTTTGTGCTGCGTCTTTAATCCTCTGTCGGGCGTATCTCTGAATGAAACAAAATTGGGCGCACCTGGTCTGAGAGGCCACATATTTTAACCCTCCCACTTCCCACCTAATCAATTTTAATTTAAAACACTGGTAGGTCAGCCTTTGCTAGGATCTAAGGATCTACACCTAAGGATCTAAGGATTAGAACGTAAAATAATGACTTTATCAAATAGAATGAAGCTTAAACTAACAAGTAAAATTGATCAGGTGCACTCGGTCTGAGAGGCCAGAGTTAGAATAGCACTTATTTCTCAATGTATCCTAATAATTCTTATATTATATGGTGTTGACAATGAACTCCAACAATCCATTGAATGAAGGAAAATGACTTACAATTCAAATTTAATTAATTTATATTTACTATAAAATGTTAACTGCCATAGAACGTTCACTATTCCAAATTTCAATGTTCAGCCATCTGAGATATTGAAGAAGTGGCAGAACTTGTATGAATTTGTGTCGAATTGGGATGAAGAATAAAATGAATTGTTTTGACAAATCAAATTAAGTGTGTTGAGGAATCAAATGAAGTGAGTGGAATAAATATAACTCTTCGAATAACCGACAAAATACTTATCCGGTCACAACAAAAAAGATAAATGCCTCTGCTCCTTTTTTAATTGGACTGAGCCAGACACTAGGCAGCTAAATATGAACATATCTCGAGTGAGGTTCTCTGCCAGTGGTGGGCGAAAAACTGAAAGCAAGCCAAGGGCAAATATCCGCCCCTTGTATAATGGGTGTCCTCAATGATATTATCTTCCAGAGTTTATATTCAATTTCCTTCTTTTAAACACTTGTTTACTTTAAACTAATAGTTCAGATGTTCTTTTTCTAAAGTTTTAATAATTATTATTCCCAAAATTAAAAGGTTTGACACCAGAAAGCAAAAGTTTTGCCAGTTGCAGAAACACTTGCCACAGTTTTGCAAACTCACATCTATAATTTCAATACACTTTTTTTTTAAAAATAGATTATTGAAAGCCCTTTTTCCTTTAATCAAAAAAAATTTAAAATATTCTTTCATTTATAAAAATTACTTATAAATTAATTACCACAATGGTAAACTCGTACAGTATAATTGATAATATGTAAAATAATATTTTCATATTTCGTGATTCCGAGTACACATGCATCAAGTGTACATATGGTCACTGCTATCTTGTTGATAAATACAGAACTTCTATCTCTCAAACGATAGTTTAAACCAATTTTATTATTATTACCTGCTTTATACTTGTTATCACCGGGAGGGACTTTGAATTTTAGTAGGTTAGTAGTGACATACAAGCTCATGAGTTTAAAAAAAAATATTCGTCCAAAAAAATTTTTGTTTGTTTAAAATGGGCCACATGATTAGTATACATACAAACATCCTCTGGTTTTAACGTAATATGCTTGAATGAGGGGTCCTTCATAAAATTTAATTTAATTTACTTATTATCTCTAAGTTTTATGAATATAATGGGAGTTAGTATAATTATATGTAAAATGAGGCTAAGCAGCCTCAATAAAATTCTTGGCACAACAGTCCCTGGTGATACTTAGCTTCTCACTGCAGTAAGATTAGAACCTTGCAGATTAATGTTTGTATCTGTGCAGATGATCTCATGGCCTTATGAGGGCGATTCATCTTGGTCCACACAGTACCTGTGTGACAGATTTTTTTATTAATTTGTAAAAACTTAGAATTATTTGTATTAATCTCCAAAAATTTTTCTCGGTGTTTTGTGAAGTAGTCTTCTTGAAATTAAGGCATTTTTACTATAGGTTTGTGGAACAACGAGTTTTCTCAATAATCTTAATTCATTTGAGTTACTTTTGGTAACTTAAATAATATTTTGTTAGTGATTAAACCTGTAATAATATTCCTAGGAGTACTTTTGACAATATAACATGAATAAATAGATATGTGAATTGATCATTAGCCATGTTCATCAATAGTAACCAGAAATGTTTTGACTACTGCCTAATAGAAAATAGTAGATACTGTTTTAAAATGTTTTAACTGTGATGTAGTTGTCTTCATCAGCTCTATGTAATATTAGAAAAAGAACAACTAATTTTTAAGTTAACAATAATGAAAAAGTGTAAATATTTAATTTCATTTCTCTGGTTAATAATTTTTTGGACTGTAGGTATTGACCATTTGAATTAGAATTTAAATGAATGACCTGAATTATTTACTAGACATTGAAAAACTGTTTTATTGTTGGAATGAGAGCCATATAATTTTGATTTCTCATTATATTCCTAACCTTCTTGTTTATGGAAATTTAAAAGGAATATTTTGTATGTTGAATATTTCAGGCTTTTCCAGTTTTGTCTTTTCTGTTTATCACGATGAGACTTTATGTTAACTATCTGCAGTATGGTTTGACCAACATATTTGAATTTTCTGTTACCTGCAAACGATTTAAGGTAGATTATTTTGGCTATCATTCAAATTTCTTAACCTGTCAGAGCATTAATATTGCATTGTTTAGTTATTTTTAATTAGCCTCTGTTTGCTTCTTCTGTTTATTACTATTCTTTTTTCGTTACCTGTGTGCCTCAACCAATATTTCTTCAGGGTTTAAGGCAGGTCAATACATTACACATTTTGCTTAACCTTTGAACAACAAGGCTGTGACCCAGGACAAATTTGACAAGTAGGTGTCACACATGACCTAAGTATAAAAAATTATATTCCAATATTAACCTACACAGTACAAAAGAAAATCAAAGGACACTCAATTATAAGGAAAATAATGCCAAAAAAAAATTAAAAAATTGAAACAATTTACTTGACGCTTCATTATTGGCAAAAAACATTCAGGGAAACCATAGTATATTATACCGTAAATACTTCTTTGGCATTTACAGCAAAGACGGGTACCTCATCTATTTTTTTTTTGTTATTTCCAAATCACTATCACTTTCTTCCATTTGCCTTTAAAGTTCATTTCTAATCTCATCTTCAGTGATAAATAGCGAATTCAGTGTCATAGAAAATATACAAAAGGGAAGTTAAACAACAAGGCTGTGTCGAATACGACACCTACCGGCAACAACAAACACTCCGAAAAAGTATGACAAATAGTGGAGGACAGAGCGTGGAATGACAAGGTCATGTAGTTGACCACTGAATAGGAGGGTATTAAGCACACCAGTCTTGTCCTGTTTGTTACAAGCTCATGTGTGTACATCTTACGGCATAGGTGTCACATATGACTCAGCCTTGTCGTTCAAAGGTTAAATTCTTTATTGCTCTATTGGGTTTACATTATTCTGATGCCTCATCAGGAATATTTTTACACCTTTTATCAACAAGTCACTACTACATTAGTTTCTGTTAAAGAACCCCCAAATTAAGGATGTATGATAATCAGGAGTATATGCAGTAGAAACTGTTAAATTAATGATTGCAAAATATCTTTCAAATATATAGTGTGTTGATGAGATGTGAGTATTTCTATCAAGTTAAATGTGAAAGGTACTAGTAACGTGGTGAAATTTCAAAAATTGTATTAAAACACTGTTCCAGTTTACCCGCCTTAACACAAAATTAAATCTTAGCTATAGTGTTACTAGAAAATGTAAATGAAATTCTTGGTACGTTACAAATAATAAAAGGAATAATGGTAGGTCCTATACAGCTTTTAAAATCAATATTCCTAGCAACATCATTGAACAGGTACAGGTATGAATATAAATAAGGCAGGAAAAGTGCTCACATATTATTTTGAGCAAATTAAGAAAAACATTGAGATGTATGATTTGTGTTGTTTTTTTGTTTTCAACCTTTTTGTTAATTTTAATTATATACATATTACAATTAATTTTCTCCTTGGTCGTGTTTTTTTTCTTTATCAATAACTATACCAGTGTTCTATATTGAATGTAGTAAACACATATTATGTATAAGTGTTCATTACTTACGGATCAGTAAGGTTTTATTTTCATTATCATCTATATTTTTCAGAAGTTGGTCAATCCTCTTCGTCAATAATTGTGATAGTTATGTATTTTTGTTTAGAATATTAAATTATATATATCATATATACTATATTCCATTATACACTCTTTTTGTGTGGTTTTTAATTTAATATAACTTTCGATATTTGTTCTGAACATTCCTATAAGATGACACCTATATCTTTGCAAATGTTTTTACTTTCCTTGTCACCCCCAAATTGTATTTTAATGCAAAATTAAAACTTTATTTGGCTCAATGACTGAACCAAACTAAACAAAACTCGACATGTGAGTTAGTTAACTTTCCCATGATTCATTAAAATTTCTAGGGATGACTAGGAGTAGGGTTATAAGGCATTAAATGAAAAATCGCCATAATTTGTTCCTTGTTAGTTTTTGTTTTTTGTAAAAATACACTTAACAAAAGTCTTAGCAGATTTCCTTTAACCCTTAATTGGCCAGAAACTCAAAAAATGACTTGAAATGAAATTTTTTCTTAAAAACTCATTTTTTGCGTACCTAATAAATAGAATATATAAGGTTTTACTTAATTTTTTTTTCTGAATAAAAATATTACATGCTGTCTTTAAGTACACTTTGGCCAGTTACCCTAAAACCTTAATGGTGTCTTTAAGTACACTCTGGCCAATCACCGTAAATCAATGGGGGTGTCTGTAAGTTATGTTAATAAACTGACATAGTTTCTAAAATGTAATTAAATAATTTATTATGTAATAAAAGAAACGTGTTGTAAATAAAAGTAAGTACATTGTAAACAAAATATAAATCCGTCAAAAATATCATTAAACCTTCCATTCATTCAAGAAAACAGGGCCTTTCACGGGTGTTACAAAGTCACACATTACATTTTCGGCAAAAGACAACCCTTTGATTTTGGTGATACAGTCTGCACTTTCCTTTTGATGTGAATACTTGTCAATGGTGCATCCCATCAAGTCTTGCTGCATCGGCTATGAGAGCTGCAACAGTTCTAGGCTGCAATTGGTGGTCCTGGTTCCACTAGCCCTTTTAGCTCGCCGGTCCACCAGAATATCCTCTGCAATGTGTATTCGAAATTGTTTTAAAGTCACTTTTTTTTTAGGGTGTTCCTTTTGTACAATAGCAATGTGTTATTAACCACCAAATCCAATTATTAGCTGAAAATGTTCATGTAATACTTGTGGGAGCGGTAACCTGTTCAATAAAGTGCAACGAACATGTCACTAAGGTCAAAACTTTGTTGTCATACCATTTAATCATGTTGATACACTTTGTTATCAATGTATTCTTCATAACATCCTCTTCCCTCTTTCACCCTCAATATTGAAATGTTCCAATACTTCATTCATTTCCATTTGAAAATTTCCTTCATCCATTTTGGGGCATCCGTGTGCATTTTCTCCTTCATTGTCGCTTTCTTCTTCATTAGAAGTGATACTAAATTTTGGTAGCAAAGAGAAAAATCTTTTCACCTCGACTTTTATACGTATCTGTTAATTAAAATGGTAAAAGTAAGAAATAATATAAAATCATGCCCCTTGGGCAAATTTGTTGGTATTTGGCCAGGGTGAACATAAGTACACCATCATTAAAATCCATGCTAAAGCTCTATTTCTCTCCAGAATGGAAAATGAAACACATAGGAACTTAAATACAATCCTTTACAACTAATTCACCCATTTTGGTTCATATTTAATTCGAATAGCGTATATTTTAATGAATTAGAAACTTCGCTGGTAACTAGTGTGAAGTAGGATAAGATGCTTGATGTCTTCAAAATAGGAATTTCTAGGCCTTCCATTTCCCCTGTTGTACCTTATGATATGCCCAAGAAGTTTCACTCTTCTTTCTTCCATTGATATATATATATATATATATATATATATATATATATATATATATATATATATATAAATATATATATATATATATATATATATATATCTGTTAGTGGTCGCAATATTTGTTTGATCGTCACCAAACTCAGTATTTAATTGCTTTATGTAAAAAGATAGATCACTTTTGTTAATGACCGAAATTGGACCAGGGGGGGGGTTAACCCTCTAAAGGGGTGATTTTCAAAGGATCCCCTTTACTATATGTCGGATCGAAAGATTGTATAGGAACAATCCTATTGGAAATTAAATGTTATTTTGATTCATTATAAATTACAGTATTAGATATTATAAATAGTTTTCAATAAAATTAATATGTTATACTCAGATATATTTCAGTAATTGTTTGCTTTCCGGTGAAGAATATTCCTGGTCAGCTCTGAGCGGTTGGCAGACCCGTTAGTTTACAGTTCAGATGCTTTCCGAGAGGGGAGGGGGTTATTAAAATTGACTGAACGATTTCTCATGACCATTTTTATTTATTCACTTAATATTCACAGTGGCGTTAGGTGCTACCAGTATGTAGATTATCTATTCTAAAAATTCATGTGGGAAATCTGCTTAGTTTACACAGCTCCTGCGTGACGGACTTTTCATATATATAGAGTAACTTTTGTTATATACATTTGTGTTAATGAGTAACTTTTGTTATATACGTTTAACAATGTATAAAGCAAGTAGTTTGCATAGATGTTTTATAAACTAAAGCCAACAATTTATTCCAATATTTAAATTTAATTTGACCTCATGACAATAAATTATAGTGATTGTTGGGAACTTTTCAATTTTATGATACATTTTTAACACCATGGACAGGTTGCAGGAGGAAGAAAGTATATATAACCCCCCCCCCCTCCTCTCGTTTTCTCACCCAAACATTATTGGAGGTGAAATAATTCATTTCTTTCTTTAAAATATTTAAAACTTTATTTGATTCACAAATATAATTATTTGAACATGTAATACATATTTAGAGTTGTAAAGAGAAATGTGAACGTAAAGTATTATGAAACGAATTTAGAGTTCAAATTATTCCTCTTCTGTTGCTTAACCTGCAAAATAGAGTGGAGTGGGGAGACATTCTCCCCACTCACTCACTCCCTTTTCTCAATTATGAATCCTCCAAAAATTTTGGCTTTCAAAGTTTCTTACTGTCTTCTAATTTTTTAATATTCTGAGTAAATTTGTGTATATCCTTAAAACATTGGCATTTTAATACTGGGAGGAATTGGAAATAAAATTAAAGGGATTGAAAGTGTTGGGAAAAGTGTACCCAGTTATGTGAGCCATTTAATAACATTGCTACGTTAATATGTTAAATATAGCAGAGCATACTACGAAAAACAAGAAAAAATTATGACTACTAAGTTTCTTCTTGGACACTGGAATATCCTTAATAATAGTTATTAAATATATAAAATAGTTGCAGCTGTCATTTGTGAACAGAAATTGCTAAAATTATATAGCTTATTATAAAAAAAATGCTATCCATGATAAAGATATTTATGGGTCATAAGGTCTTTAATAATGAATTGGAATTGAATGTTAATGTTTAGTGTTCCACATTCAACAAAAGTACATTGATTCTCCATGTTCCCAGAAACCTGTAAAATTTAATAATACGTAAATTCACAGACCATAAATTGAAATAGATGGAGTTTATTATAGAATTGCAATGAATAATATTCACATTCATTACTCAGTGTAAGTAATTCCCGAGCTAAGCTCACCTCAGTAATGGTACTTAATAGTAATGAAAGCTATCCATGATTATATTGGTCACGGTATTTTGTACAGTGCAGGGGGATTGATCAGGAAATCATTAGTTTTTCAATAATTTAGCTTTAGTTACTAGATGTTTCGGCATAACAATGAAACAGGAGATGTAAAAATATTGTACATATCTTGCCAAAAAAAAACAAAAACAAAAAAAAAACATCTTTTAGCTTATAACTCGAGGGTTTTGTTATATGAATTATAAATTGCTATGAAATTATTATTCTTGTCTGAGTTTTTCAATTTAGAAAATTTCCTTTGAGGGAAATCAGCTACCAGATTGTAATCCTGACTTAATTTTTTTAAAAAAAATCTTCAAATGCCCACCACTCCTATATAGGAGACCACAAATATGAGGACCTCAATACATTTTAATGAGACCCAGTCATCCTCTTCTGGGTAGGAACTATGGATGGCCAAATGTGAGTTCGTTTATTGTGGGTATGTGTGAGTGCGTGCATGCATGATTTTGAATGGTCATCATTTTCGTCATCTCTTAGGTAGGAATGTATTTATGTCATAACTGAATGTATCTATGACCTAAAAGAAACAATAGAACTAAAAAGTTACAAAAATAATAGATTTTTGAAGGTTTAATTATTATTGTATATTCAAATGCACTCTTGACAGTGGCAGGAGGAAAAATGAAATTGTAAAAAAGTTATTGACTCCTCATAGAGATATAAGAATGTTTAAGGGATTGGTATACTAAATTATAAGAGGCGCTAACATTAGGTATACAAAATATAATCTTCAAAAGATTAATTGCCATAATTATTAAAAAAAGAGAATCAAACGACTTTCAAAAATACAAAAATAATTACTCTTTACTGATCATGATTTTAGTTATTAAAATACTTCCAATTTTGATTCTGTCACAGGTACTGATAAAGACAAAAACTAATTAGAGAAAGATTAAGAAAAATATGTATATAACTACAAATATAATGATATATATTTAATTAAATTAACAATAATACATAAATAAAATGTAATATAAATAAGAATAAAAAAATGAAAAACAAATCAACCATCTAAATAAAATGTTTTTAAATTTTATTCACTCAGAATTTTATATGAATATTTTTTTCTGTTGTTTTATATTAATACATTCTACATCTATCTACATTTTCTGTTTATCAATGTTACTATAGATGTACCACACTCTAAAGACCTAGGCTGGGCGCATGCATCGCTTCTGACACCTAGCCCATCCCCACCCTATCTTCATTTCCCCTCCAAGTGCAGCGTGTTTACACCAATAGAATTCTATTTACATTTACAATAGTTACGTCCGGACTTTTGGCATCGGATTGGCCCGATGCGTCAAGTTTTGCAAAAAGTATTTAATGTAGCCAAATATTTAAGAAAGTAATAAATACTTAAATATAGCTAACTGTCAAACGTATTATAGCTGAAGGAAATAAGAACATGCAGGGTCCTAGTGCTTTAAAATGTTTGTTTACAACACCAGGGGGGGGGGATAAAAAGACAGACAAAAGACAAATATTCAGATTGGATTATTTACAAATAGCATAATTAGAAGAAGTGAGGTGGTGAGTGGTGGGGGAAGGCTACCTCCCCCAGCCATGCGCCTGGTTCTTTTGAGTGTGGTCAAGCCATAGGAATATTGACTTTATTGACTACAATCCTCTGTCATCCATGGCTTCGCTTGCAGAAGAGGTATGTAACTCTGACTAGGTTTGAGCCTATGTAAAAGTGTTCTTTATGAGCCATCAGAAAGATATGAATATTTTAGATCTATAAAGAATTGAAGTGAAAGGTTCTGTTATTGACTTTCTTCTCAAATTCCTGAAAAAAATATATATATTTTTCGTAGTTTGATATGCTTTTATTCATTTTCTTAATATTTGTTGAATATTATTTTGGTTTCCAATGAGAGTGCATATTCTATTTTTTATAATTTGTTTATCTGATGGGTTACTTAGTTAGTTTTAATACACTAATTTACTTTAATTAACACAAATATGCCTATATTTTGTAATACTTTTACTTTAATCTTTAAAAACATGAGTATTATCTTATTTTCTGTTGTTGTTTTTTAGAACTTAATATGTTAGATTAGAAACAAATTTCAACTCTTCATGATGTTTACTAGCAGTTAAGCTTATTAGAACGTAAGAGGTACAAGTATCTTCAACGTTTGAATGCTAGTATATCGATGGCTTCTGATTAATATAAGTAAATACAAGTACAAGTAAAAATAGTATCTAATTATACAATAACTTACTAATTGCACCTAAAACCTTATTGAGGAGTATCTTAATCACTTTTAACCCTTTAACCACAAGTAGACGATAGATTAAAGATGTCATGCCTCATGTCTTATACCTCTTCTTATAGTTCTTTATATTTTTATTTTTGTCTAATACTCAAATATTTTAGTTGCAATATAAAGTGCAAAACTTTTACTAATTTGAGCAATTTATAGAGGTTTAAGGAATATTTTTGAGTGTCATAAAAGAAGTATTAATTTGAAAAGTTTTCTTCTCAATACAACAATAATCTTTTCAACTCAGAAGAAAATTTATTGAGCACACTTAGATTTATCAACGCTGTACATTATTAAATGATTATTTTCTGAATTCTTCACTTATTTGAATAGATTGAGGAGTGAATGTTTTAAAATTTAAAGTATGTACTGTACAAATATACTGATAGTAATAATTATGCTTTTTTACATTATTAGAAGATATTACCAGCTCTTTTGAATGAATGTAAAAACATAACATTTTTTATTTATTGAATAAATTTATTTCACATATATAGTTAGATAGTCTATACATAGCTTACAGCAGTTTGTTTTTTTCCTCTTGGAAGTATTATACATGTTTTAATGTCAAGATTAATTAGTTGTATTATGAAAATATGCCAGATTTTTCATTTCAATAATAATAATAATCTGAATTTGTCTGGTACTGGTGTGCTTTTAAAACTCCTTGTAGCCTTATTTTACTAATAAAGTCTATAGAATATTGTAAATAGTAATTTTCACAAAATTTTTCTGTGCTTGTTTGCTTTTTAGTGAAGGGATCGCTTGTTGCTTAAAATTTAAATTTTTAATTTTCACTTAGTTTTAAGGTATATTTTATTAGTTTAATGTTATTGATTATATTCATTGTTATGGTACATTTGAGGTATATTTAGATGTTTCCATTTTTTGAAATATTTATAAATATTTCTCAGGTATCTGTATTAAGTATTATGAATATTATTATAAATATTTTATTCATAAATCTTAACTGATGACCTAGAGAAGACGGTGGATAATCATAAAATGATATATGGCTTTTAGAAAGCAAATTCCTGTATTCATATTAGTCTTATGCATTTCTTAATTGGACATTATGTCTCGAAGTATTTAATTTACAACATATTAAATACTTGACAGTTTCCTATTGTTTAAAAAGTTTACTGAACTCATTTTCATATCCTTCTACCATGTTACCATATCTGTACCCATTTTTTCAGTTTAAATTCGTTGTTTTCCTTTTATTATTGAGGTTATACTAATGCACAATTTTAGAAAATTTTCTTCAAATGTCTGTTGATCCTACCCAGGAGACGGCGAAAATGGGATCTGTTCAAACTATATATGTTATTTGTCTCTTAATGCTTTAGTGGTCACAATTTTTGTTTGATTGTTTGCAAACTCAGTATTTAATAAAACTAAAGATCAGATTTATTAATGGTGGAAATTGGTCTAGGGGGTGGTAGAGGGAGGCTCCAATAAATTGACAGTAACTTCTTTATTATTTTGGGTATACTGAGTTTCGTTTCTAGTCTGGGTTTTAGATAAGCCATTGGTGTTCTTTAGAACTGTACTCAAATCGATGGTGGTCTGTAGAGAGAACTATCTGTATTGTCTATACACACTTGTATGATCTATAGCAGAATAATATCTTTTATTTTCTAAAGCATTTCAATTTTTTCAACCAATGCCAATCATTGTCTCTGTTTAATTATAACCTCACAAAACAAAATATCTTAGATTATGTTTCATTTAAGTTAATTAATTACACTTAAGATTTAGAAATTTCTTCATTAAATGCTTTTTTAAGCTGTAACAATAGATCTCAGTTTATGATAACTTTATATTTTCATCTAACTGTATACATTGGTTAAAAACAACAGTCTATATTGCAGATGCTGGGCAAACTAAGATTTCTCACATGTTGATATGACACATTAATAATGTAATCTGAAATTCGATTATTTGTTTCTCCCATAATAAGAAACCTTTCTAAACATGACTTGAAATCAGAATTGGATGTGATATGATAAGTGATACAATGCTTCAAGATGAAATTCTATAAATTGTAGTTTGTTAAATGAGGGCTGAAAAAACAAAACACAAATAACTTGCTTAATATTTGGGTTAGAGGAATCATGAATGAACTACTATTGTAAAATATGAAATGTTTAACAAAATTGGTTATTTTACATTTTTCAATCGCCCTCAAAATAACAAATATTTGAAATTTTGCACACCCCACCCCCCTTAAACCCCTCCTTCTGGTCCAATTATGTTTAGTTAAATGTTGTCGTTCAAGTGGTATCAATCATGTTCGTATGCATGTGTGTAAATAGTAAATTTGAATGGATTTTATTTTTATCATCATCTAGGTAGGGTCGATGGGCATTTGAAAAAATGTTTTGAATATTGCATTATGAGTACAACCTCAGTATCCTCCCTTTTGGAAGTTTTCATGAAATTTCTAATTCTTCAAATCTCCTCCTTCATGGTCTTTCGAGCTTCATGATTGGGAAGATATGCGAGAATTGTTTGAAAGGTCTGTTATATTACCTTTAAGGTGAAATCTGTGTTTCTTAGAGAGTTACTAAAATGTTTATTGGTAGTGTTTGAGTTGCTAATTATGCATATCTTTTGGTCATTACAAAATTATTTATTTTCTTTAGGTATAGCGTTACTTCTTGATTATAGTGTAATCAAGTTATGATATTTTATTTATTAATCATCTCATCGTATTTACAGAACAACATTTACTTTCAGAGTGTGATGCTGTTAAAGGAGTCTACTGTTCACCTCTCTCGCCCAGTTGATAAATCCCAGTCAGTTTGTATTGCTGATGGCTATTTTGCACGTTATCTTAATATTGATCAGAATAAGATTTATAAAATGCGAAAGAGGTTAATTTTTCCCCATCTAAATTAAAGTTTATATAATTCAAACCTATATTATTTTCATCATACATTAATTACTTGCTATTTTTAGGAAAAGTATAAGTCTTCGTAGAAACACAGCAACCCCTGAAGAGATTGAAAAAGATTTACTTGATCCTGCAGTTCCTTCAAATTACTTTGAAATATTATTTGATATCAATTTCTTTGCTCCAAGGGTATTCATTACTTTATTTTACTTTGTTGGTTACGGATTTTAGTTTATCATTTAATTATTTCTTATTGTTTTTTAAACATATTTTAGTCAGTAACAATTAATTAAATTAATTTAACAGGGCAGTTTAATAGGTATTTGTGGTCCAGTCGGAAGTGGAAAGACTTCGCTTCTATCTGGAATACTTGGGCATCTTTGTATGACTAAAGGAAAGCTATGTCGTGAAGGAACTTGTGCATATGTTTCTCAGGAAGCTTGGCTTTTGAATGCTACTGTTCGTGAAAATATAATTTTTGGAGAAAAATTCATTTCAAAGAGGCAAGTTAAATCTTGTTTTATTTTAATTTATAACTTTTATTACATTTATTATTCTTATATGAAGGTTTGTGCTTCCCCCCTGAATTTACTTTAGGTAATTTGGCATTGAGACCAATTACTCGACATAATTATTCAAAAAGTCTTCCAATAATATTAAATGAGTGGCAATAACAAGATATATTTGAGTTTAAAAATGTATTATCTATACATCTACCTGTCCCCCTTCCTGTCAATCTATAGATTGTTGATCTGTTCACTCTCTAGAGGCTTCAAAAATTTGTAATTATTTTTAAACAGTTAATTATACATTGTTACTTTTCAATTATTAGCATAGATTTTTATAATTTGGTCATGCTATTGGTTTGGATTGTTTATTACACAATACCTAGTAGTTTTGGGCAGTAATTGGGCTCTGCTTTTTCAGAAGGAGGATTTATACATGCTTAGAATAAATATTTTAACTGTATGGTTTAAGTAAAAAGTAACTAAACTAAGCATCCTGTTTTCTGTGTTAGGCAAGTTGTCTGATAACAGAAAATAGTCAATATATTAGGTTTCAGAACATTAACAGCGGTTAAGAAAACTCTTTTAGAAATTAAAGTGTAGTCCTTTATAATCACATGAATGTGATAATTATGAAGCACCTTTTTGATGGATTTTCTTATTTATTTTTTAATGATAGATCTTTTATATTTCGAATAAATGTCAAATTGTACTGTGCACTAATCTCTTTCCAGTGTGTGTTTTAACCTTTCAAATGAAATCTGTGTTATTTAAAATTTAATTGCTTCATATTTCCTCATGAAATATTGTTTATAATACTGAACCATTTGTGATTAGACCTTTTTTTTTTTATCTTCAATCATTGAGCCAACATTCTGGTAGCAGTGAATTAAAGTGTAATCAGCATACCTTTATTGGTCCTTAGCTGTGTGGTGAGGGAATTTTCTTGGTGTAGCCCTCTTGAGCTACCACTGTTCATACTTGCTCATATAATCTTCTCTCTAGTAGGCATACAGACTACATATTCCCAGGTTGTATCTTTGACAATAAAAATCTCAAAATATCCTTGTTCTCTTTCCTGTTTCAACTTTTAAAATAATTTACAACACTTAAAGTAAGACATAATGAAACAACTCCTCATGTCACAGAAAATTCAAATCATGGAATATAGTTCAACTTTTCAACAATTTTATTAATATTTTCTGTGAGAAAAAAATGTTTGAATCCTCTGAAACTTGTCCCTGGACTTCCTGTTGATCTGTGGCAGTACAAGACAGGAAAATTTTGGCAGTTATTTAATTCATTTTTAGGATGGTGTGCTGGCAAGTGCAATTTTTTTTTTCTCGAATACAAATGATCTAGTCTCTTTTTGCAATAATGGAGAATAAAATAATCAAAAAAAGTGCATATGGAACCTAGATTTGAAATAAAGTCTGTATAAATTAAAAAAAAAAATCTTAGGCTTTCTTTTATAACAATGATTCTTAGGAAAAACTCTCCATCATACCCAGGTCTGCATTAACCACCCCGCCCCTCCTCGCTCCCTTACCCCAGACCAATTCCTCTATTCTCTTTCCCACTCCAGCAGTGACATAGACTTTTTTTCCTGGTTCTTTGAAATATAACTCAAGTATTTCATATAGTTTGTCACCAGAGCTTATTTTTTACCCTCTAAAATATTCTTCTCTCGACACACTTTTTTATCACTGTATGGCCCATCAGTTAGGGAAACTTGGAAAACCCCAGAAGACTGTTTGGAAAGTCCTTTGACTAACACAACTCCCTAATTTATTTAAAAATCTGAAGTTCTTTATTTAAAAACAAAACCAACTATTATTAAGTCACAGGAGAGAAAAAAGTGATGTGGACAAGTAAACCTTCCTCACCTAATTTCAAAATATTACAAATATTTTTCAATCATTACCAAAACATTTTCAATTGGTTTTAATACTACTAACTATTTCTCCCCTTTCATCCATTCTTTGCTTCTTACTGCCAGCACATGACACTCATGTCTGTTTCAGTTTCATTCCATTCTTCAAATGAGTTAATTAAACTCTATATCCAGATTATTTTCCTATGTGTAATGGAAAAATGTTAGCAGCTTTCACATCTAATTGAAGTCCATGTAGAAAGTAGATCATTTTTGTTGTTAAACAAATTCCTTAACAATTGTTAGACTTTTGAAGTTTTACAGGGTACAGAAAAGATTTATATGTATCCAACAAAGCATAAATTTCTGGAGGAACCACTGTAAACTAGTCTCAGTTTATCTGAAATGTAGGTTATCTGAAATTCCTCAAAGCATCACAAACTCATAATAATAATACTGCTCTTGGAAATAATTCGAGGGTGGGAGTGTGCTGTTTGGAACAAAGCGACTTGTTCAAGGGACCGAGAGGTATCCTTACCAGACACATTCCTTGTCTACAGTGCCTATCTAATTCTTTCATCACTTTCTCCTGATTTAGCAATCCTTTTGTTGATTCCAAACTATGCTCATGAATCAGCAAAGCTGCTGATAATCTTCAATCAAATGAAGATTTTAATTTAACATGATGAGAGAATATTAGTCAGGTAACCTTTAAACTTCTCATATTTTCTGACCTATTCACTTAATCCAAAAAGAGATTCCTTTAAATACCCAAAACCTCTACTTTGGCTTCATTGTCAATTGCCAAAGCAGAAAAAATTTGCAAGAATAGCCAAGCATAAGCAAGAAAGTCTCCTACTGCCTACTATGTAACTGAGTTGTAGAGTAGCCTTGAGTAGTGCCATTACAATCTGAAAAAAGAAGAATTTTTGTTCCTGTATATATTTTCTTTTCTTTCCTAACATTTTTTACTTGATCCAAATTTTATTCCACACCACCGCATAGTTAATCTACATATTTATTGGCAAGATGAGACCAATAACTGATAATGAATTTTACTGTTTTACAGATATTACAATGCAATTTTCAACTGTAGTTTGGGAAAAGATATTGACTCATTACCTGGAGGTGACAATACAGAAGTTGGAGAGCGTGGTGTAAATCTCTCTGGTGGACAAAAGCAGCGTATTGCTTTAGCAAGAGCTCTATATTCTGACAGGTATTCACCATCTAGAAAGTTACTTCTTAGTCATTGAATTTTATTGAGCTATGGCTAAGCCATTCCAAATATATGATAGAGCAAGTATTAGTAATTTGTTTTCTGCTCTTATTCTGGCTTTTACTGATAATATTAATAATTTTATTTATTAATTAAGTAATATTACATTCTAATAGTATAGATAAAGAGATCATGAATGTCTTTTTCAAAGTTAATACTATAATTTTCAAAACATATAATATTTGATTACAAAAAATGTTTTGTTGTTCTTGAAGGATTAAACTACCTGTTTAATTTTTGAAAGTTAATTCTTGTAGAACTAGGGATCCTTTTATGCTAACTATATCAGCCAAAAATAGCTGAACAGATGTGAATTCTTCTGGCTTATGATAGTGGTGTATAACCTTGCAAATTTAAGTTAGGATATATTCCGATTCATGTAATAAATTTAGTAGGAATAACTCCCAATGTTGTATTTGCAACTTTTATTCATTGGTACTCCCATTTGAGATTTGATTTGAACAAATATTAAGATGAGTGATAGTTAATATTTTGTTTTTGAATTTTGTGTAATATGTTAATGATGTCTTTGAAATTAATTGATCTTATTTTTCCCATTTTTTGAGTTATTGGACCCTATTGTTATTTGGGCTTGCCATATTGATAGAAGTTACAGTTATGTTGTGTTACTAATTGTAAGTATTCTCTTCCACATAAATTCATATCCTATGAATATGTAGTTTAGCCTAATGACAACAAGAGTTGATAGTGAAGTTAAAAATTTATAATAATATATTTAATATGAATTGAGCTTGCTTATCTGATTATGAGACTAAAATATTGATTAATTTTGTTTTATTTGGGTTTACGCTTGCTCATAGTGTTCATCAATTTTAGGGATATTTATCTTTTTGATGACCCACTAAGTGCTGTAGATAGTGAAGTTGCGAAGCATATATTTGAAGAATGTATACTAAAAGCACTGAATTCTAAAACTGTATTACTTGTTTCTCATCAAATACAGGTATCTATTTCTATTATGATTATTATTTGTTATTGTTTTGGTATTGTATTTTTTAAATATAATGAAAATGTTGACCTTTTAAATTTAGTATACAGTGCTAAGATATTGATAATTATATAATGAAAGATCTCAATAAATATTTTGAAAATTAAAAAGTCCGTCACGCAGGGGCTGCGTAAACTAAGCAGATTTCCCACGTAAAGTTATACAATAGAGAAATCTCCATACGAGTGCTGAAGAGTTATGGAAACGTTCGGCCGTAGCTAGTTCGGACTAGCTTTTGGCGGGAAACTCACTCTCGTCTGTTATCCACCCACATTTAATAAAAACAATTAATGAAATATATCTGAATATAACATATTAATTTCATTGAAAACAATTTACTAAAGCTAGTGCTGTAATTTGTAATCAGTTTTATCTCAATCACTCAAATTTTAGTAATCCAAAAACAAAATAAGGGGGGGAGTCAAAAGAACATATTTGCATATCTCATAAAGTAAAAGTTCAGTGAAAACAATATTTGGTATTTAGGCTTCAATTAACATGTTTTATTATATAACAGAGCATTGTTTATGTAACACTAGTAGAAGTTGGGGTTTACTGAAGGCTGAAAACAGAAAAATTCCAATATCTTGGTTAATATTCAAGTAGAGAATAAATGTATATAACAATATTTATAGTACATTTAATTTGCAATAAGATTGATTCTATACACTTTTTCGATCCGACTTATAGTAACGGAGATAGTGCGAATTTTCAAAATTCCCCCCTCTGAACCCCCCTCCCACTGGTCCAATTTCAGCCGTTAACGAACTTGATCTTTCTTTTTACATAAAACAATTAAATATGGAGTTTGGTAACAATCAAACAAAAATCGCGACTGCTAGAGCATTAACAGACAAATCACACACACACACATATATATATATATATATATATATATATATATATATATATATATATATATATACAAACACTTTAAACGGACCTAATTTTCGTCATCTCCTGGGTTGGATTGAATTACATTCGAGGAAATTTTTCAATACTCGCGTCATGAGCACGACCTCAATAGCTGATTTCCCTCAAGGTAAATCTGCTAAAATGTTACTTAACTTTGATTATATTAAAAAAAAAGAAGTTTTATTACTAATTTTCTATTACTAGTTCCTAAAAAGGTGAGTTCTTTGATAAATGAATTACATATGTGATGCTAACAAATACAGGTTTTAGAATCGAATGTACACATTAATATTGTGTTAATTGTCATATTTTTCTTTAGTTTTTAAACCAATGTGATGAAGTTGTTGTGATGAAAGATGGGAGGATTGTGGAAAGAGGGACTCCAAATGAGTTATTAATGCGAGATAGCGAGTACAGATTAATGATCGATTTTTTTGCCACCCGAACTACTGAACAAAGTATTCAGTACGTATTTGTTTTGTTTTTGAAGTATATATTTGTTGCTAGAATTTATAATATTTTTTGTTGTTTTATTTCCTTCAGGAGCAATAGTCTGCAAGATGCTAGTGAATTCACACACATGAATGGCTCAATATTGAGCAGTTCCCCAATCAAAGATACGAACAAATCTAAAAGAGGTTAGATTAACTATTAATAAATCCTTAATATTTTTGGCTGTTATTAAATGAAAGTGACCTGTATATCCTATATATCTTGTCTATAGATATCCTGCAGCAAATGCTAAACCTTAATTACTTTCACTTTAAGTGAAAATTTGTTTTACATATATTTATATGAACTTGTATAAAACTCATTAATTTAAAAAAGAAAACAAAAAAAAAAATAAAAAATTAAAATTTTAGGTGCAGGTGCTACATTAATCAAAGAAGAAAAGGTTGTTCAAGGTTCTGTAACATCAAGTACATTTATGAGCTATATAAATGCTTGTGGTGGTTTTATAGTATTTACGTGTTTAACTTTAGTAATGCTATTAAGTGTTGGTATTTCGTCATTTAGCTCTTGGTGGCTTCACATGTGGATTCAAGCTGGTAGTGGTGTGAGTAAATGTTTTGTTCTACTATTTATTGTAGTGTATATTTCTCTTACACAGAGTTTTTAATGTACAAAGTAGGTTTTGTACTCTCATCAGCTTAATATTGTAGAGCCTTTCTATAACTAATTATGGTACTTTGAAATAGCCTTTTTCTAATTATGCAATTATTGATTAAAGGCTGCAAGTTTCCTGTCAATAATGATTACCGTCTTTCTTTAAGTTATAAAGAGTTGCTGTATTTTACTTTAAAAATTCCATTACTTAAAGTTAATATTAATACTAAATGTTATGTGGTTATAGACTCAATGAAATAATTTTGACATGAGAACAAAGGGTATTGAAATAAAATTCCTTTTCACTTAATTAATCAATCCAATCAACATAAATTAGTCTTAGATATGTTTTTACATAGTTCATATTTTTACAGAATACTACCATGGTTTTAGATGACAATACCACTATTATAAGTAACAATATTGTAGATAATCCAGATTACTCATTTTACCAAACAGTGTATTGTTCTACTGTAGGAGCTATTTTTGTTTCCAACCTTCTTCGAGGATTCGTCATAACCAAGGTAAGAATTATCATTTAAATAAAATGATCATTTATTATGAATAGTTAAGTAATTAAAGTGCTGGCACATTGAGCAGATTTTTGTTGGTTTACACTAGGTTTCGTAAGTTATGCTAATTTTTCTCTACCTATGCAATTTCCAAATTTAACACTTGGGTGCTTTAGTAGCATCGAGATTCTACTATAAATGATTGGAACCAATAAAAGAAACTAATCAGGTATTAAGATTGTGGGAATATTTAACCTTTCAATAGATGTGAAATATACTGTTTTAGTTTATTATTTAATTTGTTTGTTGCTATGGCCCTAACCTACAGTGGGGGAAAAAGTATTTGCACACCTGGTTTTTTTTATTAAATTATGAATTTGGGCAATAAAAAAATTGTATTTACGTAATAAATAAAAAGTGTATTTAAGACGGAATTAATACATATATAATTCAAATGAAAAACGTTTTCCTTAGTAAAATAAAACTTAAATTTTACAAAAAGTCCAGGAAAAAAGTATTTCACACCACACTTTTTCTTAATTTTTTTAAATTTAATATTTTTTGTGTAGTATTTTAGTGAAAGATACCAGTTATAAATGTCTAGGCGTTGATTTTACAAGGTTTTAAATTAAATCTGGATTGATTTGTTCCCATTCTCGTAGAAAAGGATTCTTGAGGTGGTGTCTTCTAGTTATGTGGTGTTTTGGAACATTTTGTTCTTTTGGAACTTAATGTGTGGCAATAATTTTCAATTATATTCAAGTCTTGTGACTGAGGAGAGTTTTGCAGTCGTTGACAAACATTAAATATTAACCATTCTTTATTTTTATAGGCTGCATTATTTAGTTTCATTGGCTGCATGTGTCGCATCATTGTCCTTCTGGAATATTAACTCATGCTGGATTCCAAATTTAGCTGCACTTGCTAAGAGGTTGCCCCGCAAAATCTTCACGTAACCTTCTGCGTTTTAAATACCTTCAATAGGTACAAGATTTCCATCTCCATTATAAGCTATGCATCCCCAAATCATTGCATTGCCACCCCCATGTTTCACAGTAATTGTAACGTTTTGCTTTTTCAGTTCCTCATTTCTCCTGTGGCAAATAGGCTTTTGTCCATCAGATCCAAATAAATTAAATTTACTCTCATCAGAGAACAGTACATTTTCCCAAAAACTGATGGGCCTCTTCATTTTTCCTCTAGCAGAAGAAAGTATTTTTTTTTTTTTTTTGCGATTGGTCTCACTGATATAAGGTTTTTTTTCGAGACCCTGCAATAAAGACCTTTAGAATCATAAACATTCCCTATCGTTTTCATGTTGACATATGCCCCAGAAGTTGATTAGACCATATTAGCTAGGGCACCAGCACTTTAGAGCTAGATTTTTATAAGCTTCAATTTTTATTTTGCTCTCCATTCTTTCAATTAGTATCCTGGGACGGCCTGTAGTGTCCAGCAGATTATTTGCTGATGAACCTCATTCTTCACATCTCTTAATTACCTATCGTACTTTAGGAAAATGAAGACCGGGAAATCTGATATTTCATGATAAGATTTTATTGGTTGTGCAATAAAATCACTTTTTAACGAGAGGTAGCACTCAGTTAACTTGTTTTTCGCATTATAAAGAAGTTAAAAATATGTAGATCTTATGCGATTGAAATATTTAAAATACCGACAAAAAATAATAGGATTATACTCTAGGAAGTAAAAAACGACAAGAAAACAAACAGACCTCTGTACTTACGTACTATCAAAGAAGGTGATCATGTTGAAATGATTATGTTGCGGAGTAACTGCATAAAGAGGTTGTCCCCAGCCATCGTCTGCCACACGAACTGCAAGGTAGCTGTCCATGTGGTGTAATAATAAACGATCAACAAGAGGTATTAATAAACACCAAATGGTGTTAATAAAGGACGATCAGTGTTGAAAACATTTTTTAAGCATTAGATGGCAAAATAAAAAATAATTTTAGTACCAAATAAACCAAATATATTATCTACCATTTCGATTGTATAACTGTGAGAAATGTTGTATAGGGGAATCTTTACAAATACTTGAAATACCAAATAATGAAATGCAGGGTGATTCAAAAAGAATACACAACTTTAAAAATGTGTATTTAATGAAAGAAACTTAATAGAACCTTCTGTTATACACCATTATAAAGAGTATTTAAAAAGTTTTTTTTCACTTAATAACAAGTTCAGAGATGTTCAATATGACCTCCTCCTGACACTCTACATGCTACATTTTCATCACTCGTGCTCGGCCGTCCAGAACTTTTCCCTTTGCACAAACACCCATTCTCTGTAAACTGTTTATACCAATGTTTAATACACCACCTATCAGGAGGTTGAACACCATACTTCGTTCGAAATGCACGCTGAACAACTGTGATTCACTTCTGCCGTACTCAATAACACAAAAAGCTTTCTGTTGAGCGGTCGCCATCTTAGCATCAACTGACTCTGACGCCTCGTCAACAGCGCAAACAAATGAGCAACTAAATGAAACTTTATAGCTCCCTTAATTTGCCTGACAGATAGTGCTTAGCTCTGCCTTTTTTCTTTGCAGAGTTTTAAATTCCTAAAGTTCTTTTTGAATCACCCTGCCCTGTATTATAACAGCAAAAACAGAACATCCATTCAAATATCAAGATAATTTTGAGAATGTGAAAAGAACAATTGTGGAGAATGTCCCTGTTATAAAAAATAAAATTAGGACTGTAAATAAAAGAATTGAGGCAAAATATAAGCACTATTTTTGTACGTCTCTTTCTTATTAGTTTACTAAAGAAATGTTCTTCTTTTACGTACATTTAAAAAAATTTTCCCCTCATTTTTTGTTATAGACTCTCAATTCTTTAATTGCTCATTGACCCAGTTAAAATTGAATGCCAAAGTTCTTTATGGCTTCCACCTTATATTTAGGAAATATGAAATCATTTGATATTGCTTAGACAAAAGTGGCATGTGGGTCATTGTTTATATATAAACGTTGTTGTATTTACAAAGATATATTGAAGGCGTTTTGGGATTTTGTTTATAAAAACCTCTAATTATATATAAAATACTTTGTCTAACATACATGAGTATTAATAATTATATGACTCTATTAACTATTTTAATGTGATTGTTCTTGAAGGTGACTTTGAAAGCATCATCTACTATTCATCAAAGGCTTGTTAATAAACTAATGAAAGCATATATGCTCTTCTTTGAAACAACTCCCATTGGAAGAATTCAAAATTTATTCTCAAAAGATATAGATGAAGGTATTATATTTTATTAGTATTCAGAACTTTAATTTATTGCAAAGTTTTTTTTGTTACTCCCTTTCTTAAAATAGTATGTAGTGTATGCATGATTGTATAAACTATTACTCACATAGGATGTAACTGTTTTGCTACTTTTTTATGTTACTATTTTAAATTTGTGTCCTCATAAAAATTACCCATTTCCAATTGCACTGAGCCCCAATCCTATTGCCCCTAACTTTTATAATTCCTTTTTTTTTTTTTGTTTGTTGAAACTTACCTGAATGTTTGTTTTTTTAGTAGAGACAAGGTTGCCCACGACATTGGAAAGCTTGCTACATGGTTTATGGAATATATCCTTCTCTGTACTCTTCATATGTTTGGCTTTTCCTCTTTTTGTTATACCTCTGTTAATAATTTGCATTATCTACTATTTTGTCAACAGAACATTCAGGTTAGATCTAATTTTAATTATGCTGTTCCTATTTATTTTTAAAATTATAATATATGCATTAGTAAATTCCCTATGTCTCAAAAGTAAAATATTGGGCGTGTGATGGTCTGTTTAAGTATATGCAGTGAACAGAATAAAAATAAATCTTATAAAGAAGAAAGTCGGACTGCTTGTTGACTTTTTTCTTTATAAGATTTATAATCAAATTTAAATAACTATAAATTGTCAACTTCTAAGTCAATTAAATTAAATTATATATATATATATATATATATATATATATATATATATATAATATTTTATCTTTAAGAGCCACCAGTTATTACAAACAAAAGTTTGTCACGCAGGGGCTGCATAAACTAAGATTTCCCGCGCGAAGCTTAACAATAGATAAATCTACATACCGGTAACGCAACACCACTGTGAACAAAAAGTGAAAAAATACAAACGATAATAAGAAACCTCCCAATGGAAAGCATCTGAAATGTAAACTAACACTTCTGCAACTCCTTAGCGGAAAGAAAAACAATTACTGTAGTATATATTGTTACGTTTTTATTACCAAAACCAGTAATAAACGTTTTTAATAAGAGTTCTTTTGGATTGCAAAATTAAATACTCGCAAGTTTCACAGTTTTTATCACTGCACAATTTATTTGGATAATGCACAATAAACTTGGTAATTATTCTTAATTACTACTCACAGTATAGACTGATAGCGTTACTGTTCTTCAGATTACACAGTCCAACAATTCACTGAAATTCACAGAAAGACGGCACTGCACTGTCCTTTGCTTCGCGGCACTGCACTGTCTTCTACTTCGCGGCACTGCACTGTCCTTTACTTCGCGGCACTGCACTGTCTTAAACACGGCACTAAACTGTTACTTACAGTCACGGCACAACACTGTTCTTCTTATAAAAACACTTTACCGCACTGTACTAAGTCGCACTGTAGCACTGATGTGACCATCAAGATCGCTGAGCATAAACTGACTCACGGCTGGCCCGAGCTCCTTTTTATAGGGAGGCGGCATACATCAAAGGGGAATTGTCTAGTTCATTCGACGTCTGTCTGGAAGGTACTGGTCAGACCTAGAACATTCTTTCGGTCTCTTTCATCTACGTCACACTTTCCAAATACGCGACTCTCTCTCTCTCTCTCTCTCTCTCTCTCTCTCTCTGAAGGATTATTCATCTATTTAATTTTCGCAACAATATGAATATGACATATTAAATTGATTGAAAACTATTTACTGTAATTTATAATGAATCAGAATAATTTTTATCTCAATCAATCAAATAAAGTAGTCCAAAAACTTAAGAAGGGGGGGGGTCATGGATAATATTTTTCAGTAAAAACTTTACTTTTAGCTACTTATAAAAGAGCTTTACACTGGCATGAAGCTTGAAATTAAATCTGAATTCAATTACTATTGGAAAATATAATTAATCCATGATTCATTGTAGGTACCCAAATGTTCTTTAAATGTTTTGTTGTTTGCTATTATGAATAAAACATTTCACTTAACTTCTAAGATTTAAAATTTTTATTTCTCAAGCCTCTCAGATTCATAAAACTACTATAAAAAATGACCAACTATATGTATATATACATGTATATCAGCAAGATAATAAATAACATGTAATTGAATATATTATCTTCTAGCTAAGGGCTTTGTATGTTGATAGTTCTCATTGACAGATGAACTCTTGAATTGTCGTACATATTATCTTATTTCCTCCGATATGTTGACAATATTGAAATGACTATGTACAATCCACAACTATACTCAACCGCAAAAAAAACCGGACACTTAGATTTAGTCTTATAATTTTGTTAAATATACTTAATATATATGTATATTAATCTTTTTAATTAAAATAATTGGTTAATCTATAGGTTATTTAAACAAAATCTGCCAAAAGTGAATAATTTTTATTGATTATTTACAAAAAAATACAAAAGAAAAAAAAAAGAAAATGATAAATTAACACATTTAAAAAAAAAAATTATTCTTCATTTTTATTACAGTGAATGGTAGACTTCGCTATCAGATGCGTTTCGGCAATGTAACGTAAGCTACGTCCTTCCATCTAAGTTTGAAAGACCCATTATTCTGGACCGAAATAAAAATAAAACATTAATTAAAGAAAATGCTTGGTTAATAATTAAAGATGTTTAAAGGTGCGAAAAACTACTTACAGTTTAGAATAGATCAACTTCACGACAAGTAAATCTAATCTGAGTTTTATCTAATTGTTTACTAATCCTGAAGGGATTAGTTCAATGGACTTAGACTCTAAATTCTCTGTAATAACTACAATACCCACATAAAGAAAATTGCTGAAAATTAGCTTTTAATACAACAAAAATGAAGTGTCCGGTTTTTTTGCGGTTGAGTGTATTAAGGGTTACTTGGTAATGTCGTTATAACAAATGAAAATATGCGTTTAAACTCAATATGATTTGATGTTGCAGGGGGGGGGGGTGCTACAATCTCTTTCCCTCACCATTTTTGGGTACCACAGTTATTTATTTACTCCAGGAAAAAATATAAATATAAATTACTATATAGGAATATAAATTACTAGAAAATTCAAAATTTTTAATGTTTTAAAGAAGTAATTTTATTAAAGCAATGTTGATAACACTCAAGCAGGAAAGGAAGTTATTGGGAGGCTAACATAGTTAATTATGTTAACTTATTTCCTGTGAAATGTTGTATTTTGCTTTCTACATATTTCTTTTTTCTTTCACATTTACTATTATGCATATAAGTAAGCTTGGATTGTTTTTGACAGGTAATATACGTACATTATAGATGATATTTAATTATAATAAATGCTAACCATGATTATGATTTAAATTATTCACGGTGTGTCAAACATTGGAGAGGGACTTATTTTCATTTATTCTTCAAAGTCCTCTGCCTGACTCCCACGGGAAAACAATGAGCCTAGATGGGAAGTGTAGTTGTAAACATTGAAGTCTTGCCAAAAAAAAAAATACCATCATCATTCAGCCTCATATCCCGAGCGAAGCCGGGTACCTTAGCTAGTATACATATATTAAAAGATTAATACAAAAAAAAAAAAAAAAAGAATTACTACTTTTCTTTATGGAAATGCTTCAAGATAGTTACTTGTGGCTCTGCAATGCAAAATCATAACAAGGAAAAACTGTCTCATTTTTATTAGGGCAAAAGAAAGGCTTGGACTAAAAATTCCCCCCTTGGGGCGACCAGGTTGTATTTGTGTTCTGCATAGTGTACAATTGGTGAAACTTCAATTGAGGGATATGAAATTCATTAGCCTTTGATTTTTTTTTAGTAGTTTGGCTATTTATTTGACTACATTGATCTCCACATCTTTATATTAACTCTTAAGTGTGTGAGATATTTCTTTTCACAGAAAATCATTTATTTAAGAAACTCCTGATTTTCTAGGATGAACAAAATATAGTTTCACTATTTGCCTCAAACTTCCAGCCTGGAATTTTTAAAAGAATAGAGGTCTGTAAAATAAACTGTTTGATTAATTAAGTAGTTGAACTTTATAGATTTTGTAGGTTTTTTTTTCTTTCATCCACTTTTTTTTTAACCATTGCATTGCAACATCCTTGGGAGTGGCTTTTTGTTGCAATCTACAACCCTACAACCGAGTATAATCGGGAGGCCGGTCTGTTTGCTACAGGCAACACCCGAGTATACTCTCAGAAGGTTTATTAGGGAAAGGCGAGACCCCAAAATACTGAAGATGACATATACCTGCACTCTCTAGTAAATTATTGCTGGCTTAAGAGTATTCTATTATTTTTAACTAGAAATTATTCGCGTTGACATTTACTTTAAACAGTCATCAATTATATCATGAAATATCTATATCTCAAATTTAATAAAATTTATTCAAATTTTAAGTAGAGTTCTAAACTAACAGAGAAATAGAGTATAAAATTAAGACATTTTATCTTTGTGTCATTTCAGCATGAGGGGAATCTGTTTAGTTTTTGCAATCAGTATGTAGAATTTTTTTAAATTCCCGTTTAGCATTTGTATTTTTAAAGATCTTGTATTATTGTCTTGCTTGGTTGGATTTTAGTGTAGTTGACTCATAATTAACATGGTTCGCTGCTTAGATAATATGTTGGTAAATAAAACACATATCTTTCCACCACTCTATTAGAACTTATCATTTTTTCATGACAATAGTTTGTTTTTATAAATCGTAATGGCATGCATGGTGTTTTTTGTTAGATTCAGTTGAATTTTTCATTTTGTAATTTTATATATGTGTGTGTGTGTGTGTGTGTGTGTGTGTGTGTGTGTGTGTGCGTGTGCGTGTGCGTGTGAGTGTGCGTGCGTGCGCACACTAAAGGGTTAGTTTTACAAGTCTATATGATATAATCTTGTCATACCTGCTGGTGGAGACTGTTGTCTGTGGGTAATCATTGAGTTTGAAAGGACTATTTTCAAGTCTATCAAAAATCTTAATAAGAAGTCTGTTGCCTTTATGTGTTCTGGTATCCATATTAAGTGGTTTTTATGTTTTAGTCTGGGTAATATTGGTTATGTTTCAATCAAGCCATTGTCTCATATGGATGTGGATGTTAAATTTAATTTGTAGATAAAAAAACTTAGGTATAATGATGTATAGAAATCCACTGTAGTCAGTTTTATTATATGAAAAACCCCTTGCTTGGTAAACTATTCATCTAGTATCCTTTTAGTCCCTGGACCGTGATGTTATCAATTGTTTTGAAAGCTTTGAAGTGGTGCATATTGCATTATTTATGACAGGACATCCTTACATCAAACTACCTCAGTACAAACCATCACACAATACCTGTCTCACAGCTATTATAAAAAATTAAAAAGAATAAAAGCCAGCACACAGTAAGAGTTGCAATTGACAAGATACTTAAGAAACAAAATAGTGAGAACAAACTAGTAATTCATTTCTAATATTGCATTATGTTAAATTTATTGGTAATCAAATTTTGATTTTACGACAGTCTTCATCAATCCTCTCTCTCACCCTTGTGCCTACTTGGTTAAAGTGAGGTACTTGCTTATGAGCACTGTTCTAACCAAGTAGGACACACAGAGAAGGGAGAATATGCCGATGAAGACACTGCAAGAATCGGAAGTATTGATAATACTGTATGCAACTTTTATTCATACAAGCAAAAGGACATAGACTGGATAGTGGAACCACACAGACATGATACCAGTGAACATTAAGACAAAGAGGATGGACATTTCAGAGAATATGTAGATTTCTGAACAATGGATATTTAACAGTGACACTATCAATGGACAACTCAACACAAACTTAGTTACAATATTCAGACATATTGAAACTGCTTAAACAGAATTAAAGATAAAGAATGCCAACAGACAGATATAACCAGACAAAGGGTTGAAGAACCTCGTCCAATCTTTCAAAGCAATCAACAAATTTAACTTAACGTACTAGAGTCCTATAACTGATTAAGCAGAATTCGTGCTATTGCCCAAAATCAAACCCAGTACTAGTTAAACAATTAATTAGCTCAACCTTCAACAACTAAGAGGTAAACAACCTAATAGAGATATCAGGAGATTTAAAAGCAACTGACTTGTGATGAGCACAAGAAAGACTTTTGAAAGGCATGAACATAGTGCTCTTTCACAATCAAGCACATTTTAACTGCACTTGTTCATCTGCCAGTCTTCATTGTGAGGTAAGGAATTTTTTTTTTTAAAGTTTTAATCCTATTATTTAAACATCTGTTGACACTTGTTTAACTGGCAACTTTTAACTATCTCAAAGTTATATTAGTAGTATTATTTTTTGGACACAGAAGAGTAAAGGTTAAGCTTTGGGTCGAAAATAAAAATAACAAATTAAACATTGAAGTTATTATAATATTAATTTTTAGTGCTTTTCATGAGTGTAAGAATCATTAACAAATTTCCTTTACAAAATGTATGTAGTGCTTACAATTACTTCCTACTCTTTTTACTGATAATATTGATTGATGTATTTTGTAAAATATTAGTTTGAAGAATTATTTCATACTTGAAAGTAGAATTCAATATTTTTAAAACAATTTATTTTTATTATGTATAAAAAAATATTGTATATCTATGATATATCAAGGCACCACATACTAACAATAGCAATGCACCAAGCTTATTGTGTTGTGCCTAAGTAGAAACATTTTCGAGAACAAAATATATCTTTTACTACTCTAGAGACAATTTGCAGCCAAATTTATTTAAATTTTTTACAGGATTTTTGTTTTGAAATCTTATTTCTTTTCTTGACATTTACTTGCTATTAGAAGCTTTGATTTGCTCAATTTAAATTTGTCTTTTGTTTCTGCAGGGCTGGTCTTCGTGAATTGAAAAGACTTGATAATATGACACGTTCTCCTGTTTTAAGTAATGTTTCAACTACTGTTCAGGGCCTTGATTCTATACACGCTTTTGGAAAGGAAAAAGGATTTATTTATAGGTATGATCTTTAGTTTTATCAAAAATAGTCACGTAACTATTTGTAAAGAAAAGAAAAGAACACCTAACATGATAGTTTTAATACTAAATACAATTCCCAATCTATAGATTTCTAAAAAAAAAGTCTGTCACACAGGGTCTGTGTAAACTAAGCAGATTATACACGTACTAGAAAGTCAAACTAGTAATGTCATCTCATGAAATATTCTCTGTTTCTAAGTCAAAATTTACTAAAGGCTGAAGACAAGAAAGTACAAATAACTCGCTTAATATTTGACTTAAAAATTATGAGTTCTATTCTCTGAAGGTTCTGTGCGTATTTATTTTCTAACTGAATTTGATCAAATATTTATCAAAATTTGAATAACATGTATTTCAGTGATCAAAACGCAAATCTGGATGAATAAATACATTGAAACATTTATTTTATTTTTATTAAAATAATATTTATTTTTTAGTTAAGATATTAAAATGTTTTCCAGGTTTAATTCTTCATTTGATCTAAATACAACCTGTTTATATATGTGTTCCATTGCCAACAGATGGTTAGCATTGAGGGTGGATGCTATTGCAAGTATGATATGACAAAACATTATTTATTTATCCTTTATTTTTATTTAAATTAATTTCATTTATCAAAAGTCATGAGGTATTTATTAATTTTATATTTTAATTTTTTTGTGGCAAACAATTTATTTATTTTCAGTTCTCATAATGTTGATTACATCATTACTGATTATTGTGATGCATGGAACAGTCCCACCATCTCTTGCAGGCCTTGCAATAGCTTATGCTACTACTCTATGTGGTGTATTTCAGTACACTGTTCGCCTGGTAACTGACAGTGAAGTGAAATTTATTTCTTTGGAGCGAATTAATTCATATCTACAGGTACTTATACTTTATTTATTTTTTTTGGCTTTGCTAATGATTGGGAATCACTATTAAGTTGACGTTTAACTATTATTCATTGCTTTAACTAATTCATTGTGGGTCAAAACTAAGTATTAAGTTTTAAATCTAATTCATTTGACTATAATATTTTAACCCTGTTCCCTCTGGTCCAAATTTACTTCTTAAAAATGTTAAAACAAGAAGAAAATTTTCCCAGATGGTAATTGATAGTAAGTTAGGGAATAATTAACAGAACTAAAGGTTATCATGGATTCAGTTAATTAAATAGCTGTAAAAGTACATTAACACTTTATTAAAGCAAATAAGTGAAGGGGCCACCAAAGCAAAAAATGAACATGCAGAATGCTCATCATTCATATGAAAATTCACTTTAAATTAAAATAAAAACCACTACTTGATATTAATGTAAAATAAAATTGAAATAATTGTTGAATTAAAGTTAAGAAACAAACCACAAATAAAAATAAAAACTTTGTTAATTTTCTACAATGAGCCTCTGAGTACAATATTGTATGTAGTAATGGAATAATTTTTATAGAGGCGTAAAAACCAATGAAATTAATAAGAGGCTAAAAATAAACTTGTTCAACAAAGTTTATTATAAACTATGTCAAGGAAAGAGTTTTTGCTTAGTATTTAGAATAAAGGCATAAACCCTGAGGGGGGGGGGGCATAATAGCACTGAGAACATGGGGAGCTGAAAATGAGTGGCTTAGTAGTAAACACATTGTTGCACTCACCAGCTGACTAGCCCTCAATATATTTCACAATGATATAGTTAAGAGTTCAAAGTTGATTATTATTCTTAAAACATGCAAACTCCCTTATATTGAAATAGTTATTTCACTATTTACACTTAAATAGGAAATAATTGTGATTAATTTATTTGGAGTAAGAAAGAAATTATGATCATTTAGTTATTTTCTGAATTGATTTCCTAGTATATGGAAGAAGAAGGAGGCCATGGTCCAAAAGGTGTTCCAAAAGATACTTGGCCAGAACTTGGTTCAATTAGGTTTAAAAATGTTGAACTGAAATATAGAGATGAACTGGAACCAGCACTGAAGGGGATTTCTTTTCATATTAGATCAGAAGAGAAGATAGGTGAGAATTTTCCTCATTTTTTTCCCTACTACTATGAGTCCTGTTTGAATTATAATTGTAAATTTCATATTGAAAAAAACAAAATTGTAGGAGATCAAAGACAACTCCATCAACCTCTTACAAATTTTATTACTAAAACCTAACTACTTTTGGTAATTTATACCGTTCTTTATCAACCCTAACTATGTGGATAGCTTGATTCTTGATGGCTATCAAGGGTAGTTGGATATGTGACTATTATCCTTCTCTTCACATAGCTTAACTGAAGATGGTTGCTAAACCACTACTAAAAGTACCTTTTTTATATAAAGTTTAATAAAGGTTTATCCAATTCTCTTTCATTATTTATCAACTTTTCTTTACATTTATCATAAACCATCTATCATAAAACTAATTGTTGAATTATTTGCCTTTTTTGAGTTATTTCTGAAGAATTAAAAAAAAAACAAAAACTATGTTTATCAAGTGAAACTCTGATGAGGAAACAGTCGTTGTTTATTTTTTCAAGTGTGCAACACTGGAAATTTGTGTTTTTTTGTAGGAGCTATTGTTTCATGTGAAATCTATGAAGTAGAGGAGACAGATGTTGTGTCTTTACACACTGCACACACTTGGTTTAAAAAATTCAAGGAAGCAGATTTGGCTCTTGAAAGCAAATATCTCGGTGGGCATCCTACATTTCTCGATTCAGAGTTTCTGAGAGAATTTGTATAAAAAGGCCTGCATACAAGTACACAGAAATATTTTTCAAAACTAAAGTCCTACAGACAACAGTGTTCTCCCATTTGATGCATTAAGAGTGGAAATTAGCTAAACTCATCTGAGAAACCCAAATAACATTCATTTTATCAAGTGAATTTTTATTATTGATGAATAATGGGTATCTTTCAATAATTCTAATCACCAAAAACTGGATTAAAACAAGATGCCAGTACTCCTCGTCCAAAGAAGAGAGTGATTGTAAAACATTTTGATAAGTTTTTGGGTGGAATTTTGAGGTTATAGTTCACTTTCTGTTAGTTCCTGAAGGAAAATTACTTCAGAGGATTACCTTATACAAATTGAGAGAGTACACACAACTCTAGCCCAACGGAATCAAGTTCTGATAAATAGGAACTACATTTTTTTGTAAGAACACAACACAAGACTCACACATCCAAAATAACCAAGGGGAAATCTAGCTGATAGAATTTGATGTTCTTCCTCACCCCAGCCTATAGTACGGATCTTGCACCTTCGAATAATGGCACACATCCTCCGTTGTAGATGTTACAACATATTTGAAGAAGTGGAAAATGGATATAAAGAGTTTTGTATTAAAAGATTCATCATGGTATCAGGATGGCATAGAACATTTGGCACAAAGGTGGCTTTGTTATAAAATATTATGGTTTCTTTTTGAAATTCGAAGAATAAGAATCTGTTAAGCAAAACTATGTTCAACAAATTCATAAAATGCAGAGACTTTTAACCACCCTGGTAATTAATGTAAAATTGTTATTATAACCTCTTTATTCATATGATATTTATTAGAGGGGGTTAGAAGTAGCAATATAAGTGTACATTGGAGAGTTAATAAAGCTTTATTTCCAGTCTCCTATCTGTTATGGCTCCATAGCCAGCTCTCTCTTCATCCTTATCAATCCGACATAGCCAGATCATTTGACATATGTTGTTTTTAATTGTACCATTTAGTAGGTCCCTACAATTTATCTCCAAAACTTAATATTAAGCTATTTTCTATATTCTCTCGTTACTAAATGCCTCCTTATTTGTTAGCCAATCCCATTTTATTTGTAGATACCCTGTCCTGTTTAGCCATATATTAGCATAAAGTGGATGCTACTGAATAACATTAACATTCTTCCTTCTTCCCGCATTCTTAAAAGCATCACTACTAAAATACCTTCCACTTTAATTCATATATGAGCTACAAAAAAATTAATAAAATAACAATAGTAGAAACTAATAGTTTAACAAGATTGGTTTCATAATTTTTTTTTCTGAATATGAACTTCATTTCTTATTTCCATCTACTATTTATTTATTTATTTTTTGTTAACTTTAGGTATTGTTGGAAGGACAGGTTCTGGGAAGAGTTCAATTGTAAGTGCTTTGTTCAGGCTAGTTGAGTTATCTAAAGGAAGTATCACTATTGACAATTTAGATATATCTGGTTTGGAACTAACTGAGCTTCGAAGTAGGCTCTCAATTATACCTCAAGATCCTGTACTTTTCTCTGGAACAATAAGGTTAGTAGTTTGTGTTGTTTGAAAAAGTAACATTGGTTCAAAACATTTTCTTGTCTCTGAAAGCAAGCTAAAACCCCCAACGTATGACATAGTTCCCCTCAGAATTACTTAAGTATGCTGGAGACCAAATTATCACGAAGAAGCAAATATTGCTCTTATTTTTAAAAAGGGCAATGTGGCAATGACTTGAAATGAATATGGTTGCAAAATAGGTATTCATTGGCCTAATTGAGGGATTTTGTTACTACTTCAAATGTAAACACAATCCTATTTAATCATGCATTTAAGAAGTACATGGAAAATGAGAGCAATCCTGCAAAGATGGGTGTAGATTGAGCCAGACTCCAACCAATCAGTGAGCAATTTGGGGCCTTAAACCTGCTAGAGTGGTCGGTGGGTGTTATAAACTTGGCTAGCTTTTACTGTAATGACACATTGTTGTCATGTGTAGAAGTTCACTGAATTAGTTATGCTGTTGCTTCATAATGTTGTGTATTTCAGGTTCTTCATGCTGTGTGCATATATATTGCCGCTCTTGTTATTTTATCTGTACATACTTTACAGACTGGGGAAACAAATTTTATTACTGTATGTTTTTTTCCTGAAGATTCCCTTTCATTTTTTTAGTTTGTATTACAAATACAGCGTATAACAGCAACAAAGGTATAAGTGCAATGCTGAAGACTAGAAGGCAGTAGGCGTTGACGGGGGGGGGGGGGTGGTAGTTCTTTCTGATCTTTGTAGCATCCTTTTAAAATACCATCTATTACAACAAACTTTTGTTTTTATAATCATGGATGAATAAATCTCTTTATTCTAATAATTATGTGCATTATAATTAAAGAGGCAAAATCATGCAATGTAAATAAAAATGTTTTTGAAAATGTCTTTTTGTATTAACAAAATATATTTACAATTACATAATGAAAATTAAAAACTAAAGCTACTCTAAAAAATCCCACTACCTATAATTACACCCCAATTGCTACCTAAAACTGATTCATTACATCTGTGTGCAAGGTAATTGTACCACCACCCCCTGACTAGGACACTACTTGCAGGTCTTTGAATAACTTTTTTGAAACAAATTCGCCACAATATCTTATTTATCTTAGAAGATGTACAGGAAGCTGTGCATCGAGGTAAATCAGAACTTACATTGGGAGTGTAGACGGCTGAACAGCAAACATCCTGAATATTCCTATTTTGTGGTGATATACGTTCTGTGTCCAAAAATAAAAATTGCAGAAATTAAACGTATAGTTTTCCATTTATATTATTCACTAGGATACAAGTAAATTTCATACAGAGCTGTAAATACTCTGGATACTCATAAGTTGAAATTGCTATGTAGAACATGCAATGATCTGAAAATAAAAAAAGGATAGCTACTGTTTCAACTTACTAATATATGTAAAAGCTTCATAAAAAGCATTATAACACCAATAAATAATGAAATATTAAGTAAAAACTTTTAAAACTCTACTTACCTGTTATCGTCAATAATTCCAGTAGGATATCTAAAACAAGATTAAACTACAGAATGGCAAGATTAAACATTGACATCACTGATAACGTAGGTGTTAAATGCAAGTAACTAGAGAGGTACCCACAACGCACAAAATCTTGTCAGTGGTCATTTGTTAGAACCTCTTTAGCTGTGAGGGTTATAAGAAACAGGGAGAACCAGATGCATTTTGTCAGGCATATCAGATTGACAAGGATGTCTCTGGTAGGACAGTTTGTAAGGCCAAAATCTGAGTTGGTTTCATTCATTGTTTTGAGGCTACCATGGTATAAAACAGGTATGGGCAACCTTTTACATGTTGTGGGCCAAACTTTAGTGTGCAAATACATTCACGGGCCGCTTGTAAAATTAGTGCAAGTACTGTTCATAATTTTTAACGATAGATATCAGACATGAAATTATACGACAATGTAATTATAATACAATTTATTAAAATAATAAAATGAAATGAAAAAAATAGGTATAACATTATAATTAAATCGTAAAATTTGTAATTATTACAAACAACGAAAGTTAAATAGCGACACCGAAACCAATGAGACACTTGAGCTTGAATTTGGGAAACTTATCCATTGATGCTTGGATTAATTCCACTGATACAAAGACAAACAGAATTTTCCAAATTATCGTCAGTCAGCCTTGTATGGCGTTTTGATTTATTAACTTTCATCATTGAAAAGAACTGTTCGCATTTATAAGTACTGTCAAACGTACAAATCTCTCCTCATCTTCCTCATTTGGAGTAAGTAGTGTAATATCTTTGTTTAATTCGGTTTTTCAAAACGTCTCGCGGCCGGCTGTTGCCCACGTATGGTATAAAACAAGGATGACTATAATCACCTATGTTGCCAATGAAATATAAGTTGATAATATAATAATAATTAATCTTAGGCCACCAATTACATAACATCTGGCTATGTACATACTCTGACCAATGATTTTCAGACCATCCACGTACTTGAATTTTTCATAAGTGACAAAAACCTTCAACTTTGTAATCCTTTTATTAATTGTGTGTAAAAATAGTCATAATTTTTTGATGTCAGTTACTCTTTAAATATCTCTTCCCAAAACACTCGTTATATACTACGTTTTTGTGCATATTTTAGAGAGCCTTTTCATATGCTATTCCTGACTACTTTTAAAATTTTGATTACTATTATTTTATTTATGATTTATTGTTATTTTCAGATCTAATTTGGATCCTAATAATGATTACACTGATGAGGAAATATGGAGTGTTCTTGAAAATACCAATTTAAAAAGTTATATTTCATTGAGTGAAGAGAAATTACACACTAAAGTTGGATATAATGGAGATAATTTGTCTACAGGACAAAAACAATTATTGTGCTTAGCAAGGGCTCTTCTAAAAAAATCAAAGGTATTTTATCTTGAAATCATTCATAGATGATTAACAATAAGTAACCAACCACAATCAACAATTGTCTTTTTATTTAAAGAAAGATTTAACTGCACTAAAAAAAAAAGTCCGCCATGCAGGGGCTGCGTAAACTAAGCAGATTTCCCATGCGAAGGTTTACAATAGATAAATATATATACAGGTAACACTACTGTGAATGCTCAGTAAACTTACAATACAAGTTAATAATCTCTACAAAGGAAAACAAACAGGCTGGCCAGCCTCGAAGCACTGCATAGATAGACCAGAAAGACAAACAATAATTAATGAAATATGTCTGAATATAACATATTAATTTTATTGAAATCTATTAACTAAAGATAGTACTGTAATTTGTAATGAATCAGAATCAGTTTTACCTCAATCACTTAAATTTTAGTAATCCAAAAATGAAAGAAGGGGGGGGGGGTCAACAGAACGTATTTGCATATATATATATATATATATATATATATATATATATATATATATATATATATATATATATATAAAATTGTAACCTCTGTCTGTAAATTGATTTTTTTCGTGAAATTTCACGATAACTTTTCGTTTCACTTGTCATAGACACCATATCTGCATTTTGTTTCTTTCGTGTATGTTTGTTTGTTTGTTTGTTACCTTTTCACGCATAAACGGCTGAACCGAATTTTATGAAACTTGGTATGTATATTACTACTAACCCAACTTAGACTTTAGGCTATACTAATTTTGTCTGAGACGAACAGGAGTGGGGGTTATAAGGGAAGCCTGAAATTAAAAATAGCGATATTTCGTTTTCTATTGGTTTTTCGGCAAATATGCACATAACAAAATTTGTTTATTTTGTTATTTATAGTATTTTTTGTTATATACACTTTTGTCGTATACCGAAGTTTAAATGCGTTATACGCTAAAAAGTATAGCGGGAGTCAATAATATTATTTGCCAAAAAATACTCAACCAAACTAAATAAAACTCGGTATGTGTATTAGCAGTGAGGCCTTCATTATAATAAGCCATACCAACATTTCTATGGACGGGCAGGAGTGGGGGTTATAAGGGAAGCCTGAAATTAAAAATAGCGATATTTCGTTTCCTATTGGTTTTTCCGCAAATATAAACATAACAAAAGTTGTCTATTTTGATATTTGGAGTAACTTTTGTTATATACACTTTTGTTGTATACCTAAGTATAAATGAGTAATACGTTAAAACTTTAGCGGGCACTAACGGCTGAACCGAACTTAACAAAACTCGGTAAATCAATTAGCATTAATTCTTCCATGATTATAAGTTATATTAAAATTTTTAGGTTCGAACGGGAGGGGGGTTATAAGGGAGGCCTGAAATAAAAATTCACCCTATTTACATGTATAAGAGACGGGAAATATAAAAATATCGAAGACTGTGAAGCCTTATCGAACAAATAATTCTATTATTAGCAAATCCACGGGAAAGACGGGTATCAATCCTAAACACTGGGACGGGTAAATGCCAAAATATTGTGCAATGTAAAGCCTGCTAAAAAATACCATCACCATTCAGCCTCAAATGAATTCCCGGGCGAAGCGGGTATCTGAGCTAGTATCTCATAAAGTAAAGGTTCAATGAAAACAATATTTGGTATGAAACAACCTTGTAATGAAGTGGTTCATAATATTAACAGCTTATTGTTAATATGACATGAGAAGAAGTCGGGGTTTGCTGAAGGCTCAAAACTGAAAAATCATTTGATGTTTCAACTTTTGACTTTCAGTTGCTGACTAATAATTATCCAATTTCTAACTAACCCAAGAAAAAAAACATTCATTGATAATATTTTTACGTTTGCATACAAGAAATTGTCTCTGGAAACATGCTTTATGTTGTGTCTCTAAAAAGAACGGGAACTTCCTCAAAAAATGAAGGTCATCATGCAAGATTTGTGTAAACTAAGCAAGTTTTAAAATATTCTGCCATGATTGCTACCTCAGTAGCTGATTTCCATCGAGGAATATCTGGTACAGTAAACAGTCAATAGCCATATAAAATAAAAATTCTTTCTCATTAAAATAATGTCTATAAAATAAAAAAAATTTTCTCATTAAAATAATGGCAATGTTGGTCATATGTATAGTAAAAAATAATTGTGGTAACATTCTTCCCCCCTCTCCCTAGTGCCCACTCAGCATGATGAGGCAATTAATTACCTACTTGAATAAAGAAGTAGGGATCTTTGATCTGAAATTCCAACAATTATGACAGGAAATATGCCAAGTTGATCACTCGATGTCCAGCAAATCCCTGTGGGAGGCCTGCTTCTGAACCTGAGATTTTATTTTTATAATTATTTTCAAGCCTTTATACTTTTATAACAAAAAACTCACTCGCTCCATTAATTGGCTTATGCAGTCTCAATCTTTTTACAAATATATATTTTTAAATTGTTCTATATAATTGTAACCTTTATTGATGTACTTGAAATTTAAATTTTATTTTTACAGATATTAATTTTGGATGAAGCTACATCTGGCTTGGATTATGAATCGGAAGTTGTAATTCAAAACACAATCTTTGAAAATATGAAACACTGCACTGTAGTTATAATAGCCCACAGATTAGAAACTATTCAAGCTTGTCAGCGAATTCTCGTAATGGATGATGGAAAGGTTTTGTACAATTTTATTTCCTTTTTTATTTTAATATTATTTTTAGACAATTTTATATTAAAAGGAGTTTCACAGTAAGATCGTAGTTTTTCGTTTGTTTTATATTATACTATATTTTTATGTTATAATAAAAATAATAATTAGTTCATTAATTATCAAAAATATCCTCCATTCATGCTTCATAATTAAAGTACATATTTCAATTCCTCAATGCATTTAAAGAAAAATTATAATTCCATTGCAGTGTTTGGTCACAAGAGCCATTTTTATTTTTTATACAAATTCCCCTGAGCCTTCGCTTAAAAATATTTCTTTTTAAAAAAAAGTGACAGATGACAGTATCACTCTGTTCATTTATTTATAAGCAATGGAACTAATTGGCACTCACAATAAAATAGGTAGAGATAATTTTTTTTTATTAATACTATTTCTAAATATTTTTATTATAGTACAAACTATAAAATTTAAATTGTTCATTTTTCAATGTTGAGTTTGAGAGAATGTTCTATGCTAAATAGTACATTTTTATTTGTTTATATAATAAGAGTTTAACAAAACAAATTAAAGATCCCTGTGTTTATTCCTTTGAAAATGTTCAAGTAAATCTGTTTTAGTTGCTCAGCACAAATTTCCTCCCCCGGGGGATGAATGAATTGATCTATCAGGCTGGTACAGTTTTGAGTAATCTCAGGTCTAGAAAAAGATTATTGTCAAACATTTATAACCACAGCAATATAGTTGGATGGTTGTTTCCAAGACATTGTTCCTGTGATTTTTTCAGTAATTTGAGAAACGGAGATACAAAAGGCATAAATAAAAAATTAATAAATTTATTATATGATATTACCATTGCTTTATAGGTTCTCGTTAGATTAGAAATGCTTAGTTATAATATATATATATATATATATATATATATATATATATATATATATATATATATATATATATTGTGGGTTCATAAAATATAATTTTCATAATTTTATTTTTTTGGAGCTCTCGTTAGCCATGTGAGTTAAGCTGTTGCCCTCACTTGCTAAACCTGGTGGATTCGAATCCCACCAGGGTTTCTCTTGTACAGAGTCAGTCATGTGTAGATCTTGTCTACTTGGGAAAGAGGATAATTCTTTTATTGGTTCAATACGTCTTTTATCCTCAGTAAAATATAATTTTCATAATTTTATTTATTTGGAGCTCAGGCTCCATTGCTCTGTGAGTTAAGGCATAATTACAAATTAATTACATACAAATAAATAAAATAATAATAATATTTATATGTCAAGAATGTCTTGGTACAGTCTCTTTCGGAGGCAGCTGGTCATTTGATGTTCAAGGTTGTTCCACTTGGAAGTTACAATCACATCAAATATATAAATCTGTTTCTTAAATTCTTAAAAGATCTGGGTTTTTAAATTCCATTCTTTTTCTTGGCTTTTAATTTCCACAGTGCCATTAAGTGGTAAGTATATTATGAAGTTCAGGGGCTCAATTTAGCCATGTTATTTAAGGGACAGATATAAATTCACTCGGTAAAACTAGAGCCATGGGTTTGATTCCCACCTGTTGAATAGAAATTTATTTAGCAGCAAACTCACTAAATGATAACCTTAGTCCTGGCCTGGGTAGAAAAGAGTTACCTATAGACAACCTCTCCCTCCCCCTCTCCAAGTAGTCCAATTAAAATTGGGATTTATCGAGTTTTACAGATCTTTTTATTTATAGTTATGAAATATTATCATCCTACTACATTTAAAGTAAAATTAATTTATAAAAATATTAGCTGAGTCATAAGCAATGTTCTCCAAAATTATATAAAAAAACAAATATAGAAATCGGTAAAACATTTGGTCTCAATTACTAAGTGAGGTTTCCAAAACAAATGGACTTTGCAGCCTTTCATAGTTTCTTCAATCCTTTTTAAATACAAAAATTTCATAAAACCGATAGGTCAAGATGACACCCTAACTTTACAGAATTTAATATAACTCGATCAACCCTACTCTTATATTTTTTACTAAAATACTTTCTTTCTGATATATTTTCATTATGGTTGTTTTATCTGGGACAACTTGTATATTGGTCGCTTAGGCAGCTCATGCTTATTGCAGATTATATGTACTTTCTCCTTAGCTTCTTGTATTTTATATGCTTATGAAAAATCTTGAGTAGTTCTGGGAAATGCCTGTTGTTAATTTAATATGAAAATTTTTTTTTTTTCAAAACCCTTTTACCATTTTTTTTTCTTCATTAATTTTAATATATATGATAAAAATATTTGTTTTAGAGATTTAATATTGTTTATATTTATTTTCATCAGTAATATTGTGCTACTTTATTCATTTTCATTTATTCTCACCTGTGTGTTTCTGTTATAGATTGCAGAATTTGATGAACCTTCTTCACTACTACAAAATGCTAATTCCATTTTTTATAGGATGATGAATGCTAATCAAAATGAAGCCTTCTTTAGATAAGCCCTTTTTTATCTATTTTGTTGGCATTTTTTTCATGAATAAATGACAATAACACATCCGAATTAATGTTATTCACTTTATTTTATTCACTGACTAGTAACTTCATAAAATAATATTTATTAATATTAAAATCATTATTTAATGGAAATATATAATTTTATTCTTAGCCCGCTGAAGGAAAAATATATTCTTTCCTAACATGTTTCATTTAATGGCTGATTGGCCAGATAACCTTCTAATCTATTACTCGTAGAGAGAAACTTGTTTATTGTTACACTGATCAATTGAAGTACCCAGTTAGACTATTGATGGAATTGAAAAGCTTTTGTATGCTACAGTTTCCCTTATACTATTATTATTACTTGTCATATGCTTCTTTATTCTGTTTTCTGTTTTTCCTTAATTCTCTTTGGTGAAAGGAGCTAAAGTAGTTTTGGCTCTTGATTATTTTGAAATTGCAATATGTAGTTTTTATACTTATACTACAAAATTATAAATTAAAAAATTCTGCGAGTTGTAATAAATTTATCTGGCCAGGCCTTAGATTGTATGTTATTTTGTGATCTCTTTTCATTATTTATGAATCAATGTTGCTTAATGTCTAAAAGTAAACTTATATGTCTCTGTATTTATGTCTTCACTTTATTACTACTTGTTTTGTTAAATGTACTGAATTAACTTTGGTTGGATATTTGGAGACATTTGAGCTATTTTTAAAGCATTTACTAACTTTGTTTGAAACTGGTAGCTATATTTCTGAGTACTTACATATAATAATCAGTTATATTCACTAGTTAATTTATTATTTATTGTTTACTATCAAATTGTATTTAAGCATTTATTTAAAAGACTGTATTAAATGTATGAATTTTAAAATCAAACTTATATTCATATAAAAATCAATATGTAACTGATTTAATTTGTTTGTTATAGTTTCAAATGTAGTAAATTGTGGACAATATTTTTTTTTGTATATTTTATTTTACTATTGAAATCAATATTTTGATAATGAGCTTTTTGTACTGAATACAATTTTATGTAATTCAAGTTTAGAATATTTTAAATTGAGGGAAGGGAATATCTCTGTATTTTAAACCTACTAACTATGCTGATGAATACCCTATTTATGAGCTGATTAATGCAAGGACAATCAATGTCTCAATTGAAGATTTTGAAGAAATGGTCAAATTTTTAGAAATTAATGAATATATGTTTTGCCATTCATAGTAAAAACTTTTGTACTCTTCCATTTAAAATTTAAATACATGACTATCAAAATGACATAAAACTAGAAACTTCGAACAAATTGCATTTGTTATTGCTACATATACTCACAAACACAGACCCCTGTTAACACTACTTTAACTCTTAATTAAACATTAATTGTCCTTCTTCAAAGAATCAGCACTTCGAGTGTCATATTTGAAGATTTTGGTTAGGGGAGAGAGGAGTTTTTTGCACTACTCAAAACTCTAGCTTAGCAAATTAATTGTCAAGATATCCAGGAGACCTGGGTTAGTGAGCTGTAAGGTGCAATGTTTGTTTTTTCTTAATAAAAATAATTTAATTATTACAGCATTGTGATAAAAATGTTAAAGAAATTATATATTGTTACTCAAATCAAATATATTTTATACTTTTTATTTTTGTGTGCAATATACAATTTTTGTTATATAAATAAATTGCTATCTGATAGTTTTGAAATTTATTTTTATTTCATATTTCTTACATTACATAATTGTTCATCCATTTTATTAACGTCTAGCATTACATGTTGAAATTTAATATTAAGAATTATTATAACATTTAGTTGGGCAGCTCCCCTTATCATCAAAATCAACTGAGAGGAGGGGGTCTTTAGAGGATATTGAAAATATAAAATTTCAAACTAATCCGTACTTTTATGAAGTCTTCTTTTTTACCATGAAAAGATCTATAAATTATGATCACATTTATTGATCAAATTCATTTAAATGAAGTTATCGCATATTACTTTCAAATGGCACCAAACATTTTGCTTACTTAACGTATTTCAAATTTTATTTAAGAGAGTAGATGGAAGTGGTGTCCACACAAAATTTCTTATTCTCTATTAGCTGGATTCGATGTTGTAATATCACTAGTAGAAACTTATATTTGACTAATGTTCTGTGATAGGATCTAGGAGCAAACAATTATCATGAATTGAATAGCTCATTATTAAAAAGTGGGATGAAAGTGGTGTTGTGAATGACTATATAGCGGTACTAGAGGTTGCTGGGGCCAAACCACACTATATTTTATTTATCCGTGTGATTACCAGACTTAGAGGGTTGGGGTATCTACCCATTCCCCCAGTGACCTCTCTGTATTGTGAGGTGAGAAGTAGTAATATTTGGTCTATAATCCCACCAATGCCCTGTGGGAGTGTCCCTGCCCTGCGTCGGCTCTTGAGCCTAATATTTTATTTCTCTTTGTTAAAAAGGGGATTTGTGTAAATTTCAAATGACAGTAAAAACTGAAGGGTGTGGGGGTGCATTACCGTTTTTATACTACTCTCACTTGGCTTCAATTTTTCTAATTGTGCCTACAACTTAGTGTTTGATGGTAACAACAAGTATTTGATTGATAATGTCAAGGTCTTTGAGACATACTCTAAAACAGTGAACTCTTTTTTCTCCTTTCTCCATATAGGACAATGGATGTAGTATGAGCATTCCATTCCGAATTTTGGTCACCTTTAAATCTGATCTAATCATAATGTATGAAAAAAAAAACAATAAAAAATAAAACAACTGAATGAAATTGTTGCTTACCCAAGATTGCAAGTTCACTATAAAGTTAAGAGTAGACAACTCTTTGTCACTTACAAAGATGCACTTCTCCTTATCATTTAACTATTGAAAGTAATTAACAAATGTGTTATCAAAAGACAATGATGTAATTATGGGACAATCATGTAATCAAAACTCTGTAATAGGTGAAGGCCATTTCAGTGTCAAAAAAACTGGGGAAAAAGGCTCATTGTGAAAGCAAAGCTAGAAATAAGAAAGGTGTAAGACAACATTTTTAATAAAGAGGCGAATAATGAACATTGAAAAAGGAACCTAAGGTATACAGATTAACAGTAAATCCATTCAAATGCATTATATTTGCAGATGACATGGGACTAGTGACAAAGTCCAAGAGAGAGATGAATGCTGCAAGTTCTAAAGGACACCCTAGATCAGTTTAAACTTTTGATAAATGCACATAAAACAAAAGTTTTGGTAGTAGAGACGAAACAAAGCTAAATAAATCTAAATATTAGAATTGGAAACATTATACTTGAAAAAATGTCAGAGTTTTGTTACCTAGGAAGCATCATCACTGAAGACAATAAATTATAGTAGAGCTCAAGTCTACAAAAGAATAGCACTTTCTAAACAATCCTACCAAAGCAAAAGGAGTATTTTAACTAAAGTGTATAAGCATGGATACCAACAAAATGTTTGCTAAGTCTTTCATTTGGAGTGTACTGTTTTTCTCGGAGTGGAAGTTAGACTTCACAAACAAAAGGGAATATAGTAGAGTGGAAACGTGGATTTGGTGCAGAATCAAGTAATTCTTCTTATCAAGGCCATGGAAAAAAGGATGGTGAAGCTTCTTGGACATATTATTTTGCACATTAGGTACAATGATTCGGGTCATTTGGCATCGTGGAAGTGAAGGCATAGAAAGTACTTTTTTGAAGACATCAAACATCTTATGGATTTAAGTGGGTATAGTAATATGAAAAGAGCCGATTCCAAAATAGTACAATGATTGCAACTGCAAGGCTTAGCCTTTTGATCACGATGAACAAGGATTTCCTCTAGGTTGTTTGTGTTTTAACGTATTCTCCAAAAGCATGTTATAAATAGAATTCATAGTTCACTAAGTTTTTCTAGTTTATTTATTACCAAATAAATACCTTGAAAGTATTGGCATCATCCTAAAATTTTCATAAATCTTCGTTAAAAAGTTAAGTAGCTATAAACTATACTATTGGGTAGTTATGCATTTTAATGGGGCACCAAATCAAAATATTATGCAGACTCAGATCAGTTTAATTTTTATGGCATGCTACACGTGAGTGTCCAGTCATGTTTCTGTGTATTTATTTATTTTCTAGAATAACACAAAACACCAAGAAAAAAAAATCAGCTCATTCCAATGCAAAGCTTTAATTTTTATTCACATTGATAGTCTAGATTTATTAAAAATTAGATTTATGAAAATCTTGTTATATTAATTAATCAACAGAGATAATTGATACATCACATTACTTCTTGATTAGCGACCCATTTCCTTTGTAAGATCTCTTGGAAATGTGCCATTTTCTATCTGATCATCCCATGTCCGAATCCACTCGATAGGGCAGAGAGTCTTATAACATCTCTCAAAATATTTACAATGGTCACTTCCATCTCCTAGAAGATGAACACACCTGGAAAAAGTTAATTTTAAACTTCAACAACTATCATAACTATTATCATTTTACATAACACTAATTGGCCATCTTATGAAACATTTTTATTATTTATTTTGTTATTAATGTAGTCTTTTTGATACTATGGCTAATTGATATGGGTTATGTACAGATAACCACCCGTTTCTAGCCAGGGTGAGATTAAGGAATTTATTTAATGAGTTTGTCACTAAATAGATTGCTGTTGCTCAGATGAGAATCAAACTCAAATGGGGGGGGGGGCATTTTGAGGAATAAAAGAAAAAAGTCAAAGAAATAGGATTTTACTAATTACCCTTAAAAATTTGATTAGGACATTTCTATAGTTATTTTGAAAACCCTTACCATTTCCAAATTTAAATCAGCATATTATTTATAATTTACAAAATTACAATTCATTTCGTAAGACGTGACTTACAATTTCCTGGAATGTTTTTATGGGAGGATATATGTATCCAATAAATACATAAAAAAAACCTTGTTTTGGAACTGATTGTAAGAAATGTTCTTTAAATTCTGGCACTGTTGGTAACTTTTTGAGATTATTAAATTAAATTTTACAGCAATAAAAGGTGTTTTTCTCCCTGAAAATTTATAAATATGTATTTTTACATTTATGAACCCATTTAGCATATTTGACCAAGTATTGACTGATTCTTTATATTTTAATATCAATTGTTTATTATATCCGGTGTGTCTGGTTAAATTTGATGAGCTCTGTTGGATAATATTTTGTTCGGGAGTTGTTTGTTGAATAATGAAAGAAGTTTAGAAAATGTTGCATTGGTGGGCGAGCTGCGGTAAAACTGAGTATTTAAACATTGATTGACATTCGTAAATTTTGATTTAACATTTTTATATGTGTGCATCGACTAAAATTCATAACTTGCGATTAGAGTTTCTTTTTTAAGGTGCAAATAACAGCGATTCCAATTTAACAACCCACCTTAAACCTCATTTTCATTTCAACTACAATTTGTCCCTAACTTAATCCAAAGAACCTCCCCCCCCCCTTTATTAGTCATAACCATGAAATTATTATAAGATAATTATATGATTAATTGTAGAAAGTATATTATTGGGATAATATTCAGGATATGACCACTAAGGATACCATAAAAGCATTATGGTAAATCATCCAAAACTCTGGAACATATTTGAAATATTAAAACTAAAAAACAGTACATTATAGTGGTAAAATATAGTAATAATACTTTTTTTGAAAATAAAATAGCTCAATGTTGCATTCAGTAATTTTCACCACCTACCTACCTAATATTCATTAGTATTATAGCAAAAATTCATTTTATTTCCCTATTTATTGTCACCCTTTTAATTTAAGGATTAACCAGTGCCGAACTGGAAGCTCTATGGGCCCTCGGCAAAATTAGCCATGCCACCCCCCCCCGCTGTAGCGGAATGTGTGATACCAAATATAATACAAACAATTTATTATTTAGTAACAAATATATACACATATATATATATATATATATATATATATATATATATAAACATAAATAGCATATATTCCTTTATTAAGAGTATATTATTGTTAGTCTATTAGCAATTAATTGTTGCTGTATTTTTTTTTCGGGAACTATTTTATATTGCATAAGTATTGTTACGCATTACTTATATTATAAAAGTATTTGAAATTGTATTATAAATTATTTAAGTAGAATACCTAACGATAATATAATAAAATGGCCTGACCCCTCGGTATTTATGCCAAAATACAATGAAATTAAATAACTAAAAAAATTAAAATTTTATATATATACACATATCAAATATCCTTACTAGCATGTTTTTAATAAGAATGTTTTGAATTGAAATTAATAAAATAAGTAGTTGATGACTTTGTGGTTATAAAATGCGCATGTATAATTCATATAAATATTTATTGTAGGACTGTTGGCTATTAAAAAATTAATAAATCTAGATTTACTTGTAATAATAATTCAGGAAATTAGTTCCGTACAAAACATTACCAATTTTAAAAAAAAAAAATGTAAAAATATTATAAAGTGCAAAATATAATCATATCATTGGGTAATATAAATATGTATTCGCAATGTATTTACAAATGTAAATAAATATTAGTTGGGGTTATAATTAATAATAAAATTAATGCCTTTTTAAATTTAGGATTTTTCTTTTTTTTCATTCTAGGTCCCTAGATCCCTTATGGCTGTGGGCCCCCTTATGGGTGTCGGGCACTGGGTTTAACTGAAAATAACTAGATAAGTAGTAAGGAATTTCATATTAGCTCTTTTGTATCAAGGTTCGAAATCCGTGGAATCGTTCGTTATAGGACCATTTTCTTTGTTGGCAATGAGCATCTTGGAGCTTTGTGAATAGGAATAACAAAGGTATTCTGTATACATACTCTGGATAATAATACGAGTAACAACCCCAGGTACGAGTTTCCACTACCAATGGCCCGTGAATTTATTCATCTCAATGACTTTTGATGGGAGACGTGGACCCCCCCCCCCCCGGTATGCCAGTGTGCAATTACCTTAACTCATAACTTGGTTAATATCTATTAATAAACCTAACAATTATAATATTAATAAAATCTTTAGCACCGGTTAGTATAGAAAACTTGTAACCTCGTCCTTATTTTTAGTAGCATTTGGGGTACAACTCAAAGAAAGGTTTGTTCTTGGGCTATTCAAACATTTACATAATGTCCGTTTTTGAATGGAGTTGAAGATCTTTTTAAAAAAAGGAATAATCACCTTTGATGAAAAATTGATCTTTTACCGCACCCTGACTCACACAAGTGGTTATGACCAGCCCAGTTACCGAATCCTATAGACATGATACGATTTCCACTTAAAATTATGTAATCTGTTTGGTTGAATTTCGGGGGTGTGATATACTATGAACTGGTTTCTGATGGTCGTGCTATCAAGGCAGAGCTTTATTCGCAGCAATTGGAGTGATTACGTGAAGTTCTGGCTCAGAAATATCCTACCCTGTCAATCGGAAGAGAGTTTTACAGCAAGATAGTACTAGTGGTTGATCCGCAAGAATAACTCTGAATAAAAATGAAGAAGTTGATAGTCTAGAATTTCTACACATCCTGCATATAGCCCTAATCTTGCCTCCACTGACTATTACTTGTTTCTTTTAACGGCTCATTTTATGCGGGAAGACATTTCAATAATCAAGAGGTTGAAAATGGTGTTCGCGAATTCTTTGGATAAAAAGATAGACTGGTTACCTACGAGGTGTTATAGTTTGCCGACTGGTGGCTCAAGACGAGGGGTAATAACACGGGCTGTAAATTGTGATTTTCTAAATGCAATTTTATTATGCCCAAATACTGACAAAACTTTTGTGTCATTCCTGTATGCTAGCGGAACTATTAAGCTTTATATCTACTTCTAATCTGGGTACGACCCATTTTTCAATGGAGAGGATATTTAAGTGTGGTTATTGTGCTGTAAAGATAGCAACAGGAAAAAGTTTGGTCTAATTTTTTTAGCACATCGACCGAAACTAGATTTATTTTGAGCGATCAACTACACGGTTATTACGCCTCAAGACAACTTAGATATAGACTTACATTTAGAGGGAAGAAGATTAACCTGTGAAAATCGATGAACATAGTGTAACACCATTTTGTTTTGTTCTGTTGTTGGAATCTTGGGTCTACAGGACAGGTTGATAGCACAGTTACGGGCTCTTTCTTTTTTTTGTCTTCTAACTTGGATTTTTCTTCGCAGATCAAATCGCCTATTTCTACTGTCATTGTAAGATAATTTAAGATAGTCCGTAGTGAACTAAGTTTCAACAGAAAAAATTGTTTGATTTAAAGTTTAACTGAATTACGACAGTTACGAGTTTCCTACTGCATCTTTTTTTTGTTTAACCTTCAACAGATGTTGAAACTTTCTTTTAAATAATAATTTTATTTCACAAGTGAAACGTCTTAACTAGTTCCGTTTAATTAGATCAAATTTGGAGTCTATGACTGAACAGGTAATATTTAATGGAAAAGCTCAGCCATGAATTTAGTTATTCAAACTTTCTCAGCTAACTTCAGATTATTTTATGAGAATCAATTGCAAAATCAAAAATCCTAGCCGGCCAGGAAAATGGCTTTCTCGTATCGATTTATTATAATTATTTATTAACGTCCACTTTTTGCAACTAAGGCTAATTGGGACGGGTTATCTACAGGTCGCCACCCTTTTCTAGCCAGGGTGGGACTTAGGATGTTATTTAATGAATTTCGGGGTGGTAACATATTGACAGAACTGTGAAAGTAAAGTAATTTTTTTCTGAACACAAAAAAACAAATTAACGCCATCAGTAAGCTGTTTTTCAGCTTGGAAAATGAAGGAAATGACAATTCCTTCAAAAGCGAGCGAAAATGAAGTGAAAAACTGGAGTGACGTGAGTGATTTTAATCCAAATGTTCCACTCTTTTTGGTTATAACCATAAAAAACTCTGGAAAATCATTTTCAAAAGTTAGCTCCTTTGAAATTTTTCGATGGTCTTCATCATTCTAAAAAGAAAAAAAATTAAAAAAAATAGGAAAGGGAGACAAACTTCTTTTTGAGTGCCCAAATGTGGCTGTCCGATATATCCGTCACACCACACAGAAGCATGAACACAAGTAAAGGTGTATTCTATTGTCAAGAAATAAAAGACTTACTTGACGAAGAGATTCTCCACGAACTTCAAGATCAACAAGTCGTTGAAATGAGAAGAATTGGAAATCTGGTACAAATAGTCCTTTGTTTGTGGCAACATTTGACAAACTAACATTACCCTCGCGTCTTTACATTGGTTATATGTCTGTACCACTTAGAATTTATATTCCCAAACTATTACTCTCTTTTAATTGCGGACTCCTTGGGCACCTTAAATCCCGTTGTAACAGAGAACCTGTTTGCCGGAAATGTTCAGAAGCACCACATGAAGGTCCTTGTGCAAAACTCAAGTGCTGCTTATGTGGAGAAGAACATATAACCTCGAAGAAAAATTGTAGTACGTGCTCTACCGAATCTGATATTAGAAAATCAATGGTAGTTGATAAACTCAGCTATGTAGAAGCAATAAAGAAATTTTAAAACCAAACTAGAGTCTAATCGTATGCAAACAAAGTTGAAACCCATCACAGTGATAATATCGAGTTCAATAAATTATTGAATCTTATAGGACAGTTGCAGAAAAGAATGGAAATACTAGAAAAAGTTATTTTAGAAAGTACCCCACGACCCGCTACTCAAATAAATTCCGTTCAACACTTTGAAAAATCAGTACAAGATGACAGAAGTGAAACCACTGAAGAAGAAGAGTTAAACCTGAAGGAAGTACCTGGAGGAAAGAATAATTTTAAAGGAGGCAACCAAGTGTTAAGGGGCAGCAATTTAAAGAAGCAAGAAAACGTTCGAAAGAAAACACCCATAAAAGGTTCTGGAAAATTTAAATGATTTATTTTTTTATTATATTATTTTATATTTGCTCCGTCTTTTAATTATCTTTCTCCTAACAATTTTGATTTTCTTAAGCTTTTAACATTTATTCTAGCCATATACTGCATTCTCTCCTTTCTACATATATTCATAATAACTCATGTCCCACCTACTTCAGTGAAATATTAATGGTGCCAATAAACATAGAGCAGAACTAACACGACTGATACAACTAAAGCACAGCAGTATTATCGCATTACAAGAAAAACAGAATCACAAATTCAGCATTCATGGTCATAAGACTTACAGAAGGGACTATTCTCTTGGGGGTAAAGCTTGTGGTTGTTTTAGTTGCAGTTATAGTTGAAGATCATGTCCACACATGAACAGCTGTGCCCCTGAATTTCGGAGACATTCAGACATTCCGACAACTTAAGTTAGAACAACTGTTCAAGCAGTTGCAGTTTGTGTTCCTTCCAGTTAAACTCAGTTTGTTCCATTTATCTTCTACCACGGGATCCTATAGACACAAGAGAACTACGAGACTTATAACACAATTACCGAGCCCTATTCTAATATTGTCGGATGTAAATGCTCTTTCAAAAATGTGGAACTCCCCTTTTACAAACAGTAAAGGCGCTCTATTACAAAACATATTTGAACAGTTTGACATACACTGCCTAAACACTGACTTATCAAAGCAGTTTTGTTTTGTTTTGTACGAAGACGGGGACATTTAACATAGACATAACACTATGCAGTCCATCTATTCATACACGATTTACATGGGAATTTGATGCCGACACACATGGAAGTGACCACTTTCCCATACACATACTGCTCGACGTCCCTCCTCCAAGATTCATCATGCCATCCAGATATAACACTAAAAAAGCTGATTGGAATTAATTTCAAAGTCATGTTGAGAGTAAAATAACCTCTTCTGAAATAAAAACTCTAATTGATTTGAATTTCATTATACTTGAAGCAGCTGAGAACAGTGTTCCAAAGACAACACACACATATAAGAAACCCCCGGTCCCATGGTGGATTAATGAATGTAAAACTGCTTTTAAAAACAGAAAACAGGCTCTAAATGTTTTCCGCAGAAAAACATCACAAGAACATCTCATTGATTATAAAAGGAAGAAAGCTAGAGCTCAAAACTCTTTTATACTCTGCAATATATTTGACAACAATTCAGAGATACGTCCAGTAGTGTAACTACACTAGTTCATTCCAAAACAACAATAGATGGCAGAAATCTCAACAATAACAATCGATTTATACTTCATACATCCTTTAAACAACCCATTAACTATTCATGAATTAAAAATTGCTTTACAGACAATACAGACCACTACACCAGGACCAGACAACATAGCAATGATATGTTAAAAAATCTACCCACCTTAGGTTCTATGACCCTTTTAAAAGTATTAAATGAGATATTCGAAGGTAACACTATCCTCACTTCTGGAATGAGTCAATAATTGTGCCTATTCTGAAGCCTGGGAAAGAAAAAAAAACTATCAATTAGTTTCAGGCCTGTATCTCTGACGTGGTGTACTTCCAAGCTGCTTGAAAAAATGATTAATAAAAGTTTGGTGTGGTATATTGAAAGTAAGCAATTACTATCCCCATTTTAGTGTGGATTTAGGCCTCATCACAACACTATGCACCACACTGCTAGAATTGAAAATGATATTCAGAATGCTTTTTTAAATAAAAAGCTTATCTTAGCAATATCACTAGATATAGAAATGGCATACGATACAGTATGGAAAATACTTATTTTATCCCAATTAGTAGAATGGGGAATACAGGGGAAAATATTAAATTTTATGAAGAAGTATCTTTCCCAAAGATAATTCAGGGTGAGGATAGGTACTACCCTCTCAGATGTATTTTTCCAGGAGAATGAAGTGCCACAAGGTGGAGTACTGAGTACAACTCTCTTCAATATTGCAAGTAACTCCATTGTAAATTTTATCCCCGAAGATGTGTCTTATTGCCTGTATGCTGATGACCTCTTTATATACACCACACAAACAGAAATTTTTAAAGCTCAACAAACATTACAGACCACAGTAAATGAGTTGGAAAAGTGGAGTGAAATAACAGGTTCTAGATTTTCATATGAAAAATCTAAACAAATTGTTTTCACAAAAAAAAAAGAAATGTTCCAACTCCTCACATAACTTTAAAAAACAAATTCATTGAAAATACTAATACCATAATATTCCTTGGAGACGACTCACATGGGTACCTCAATTAAAAAAAGTTGTTAATAAGTGCAAGAAATCATTGAACTTAAGGATTCTTGGTAACACGCCATGTGGTGCTGACAGATTAATGCTGATTACATTTTACCGTGCGTTTATTAGGTCTATTCTGGATTATGGATGTATAACATATTCATCTGCCAGTCCGACAACTCTAAAACCTCTGGACTCAATACACCACACAAGACTAAGAATCGCAATTGGTGAACAGAAAGGCTTTGTTCAGAGGCTGGAGAACCTCCACTGGAGTACAGGCGCGATGTTGTGTACAAAATTTGTTTTACAGGCAAAAGCTTTGAACACACCCAGTGTAATGAGTTTTTTAAATAACCCTTTTTTTAATATGTATATCCAAAAACATTGCAAAAATAAACCACTTTTCATTCGTACTTTCGACTGCACATGTGGCTCCAAGGTTTTAAATAGAGAAAAGTATTTTAACATACAACCATCATATCCTCCTTGGACCATAAAGAACCTAAATTGCACTTAATTTTAACCAAATATAAAAAGAGCGATTTATTTTCAAACATCTTTTATAAAAACATTTTTAAATACATACCACGCACATAACACACTACACGCATATACAGACGGTTCCAAAACTGACAGTGGTACAGGTGCAGCGACAGTCATTGACAATCATATTTATAGCATTAAACTAGCTGATGACACAAGCATATACATTGCAGAGTTACGTGCAATATTACTCGCTCTTTCCAATATAGACACAATCGTTCAGAAAAATATCTTACTCTGCACAGATTCAATAAGCGCATTACTATCACTAAGAAACATTTACAGTTCACATCACAGACTTAAAGATATAAACATAACTATGTTATGGATTTCCGGACACGAAGACATTAAACAGAATACTATAGTAGACAAGCATGCAAACTAGCCACAAGGAAGAAGACTACTGACACGAACTTACTAACTACACAGGACTTATGCAAAGTAACAAAGAAACAAATACTTCACATATGACAAGGTCACTGGCTGAGCTCGACTAGTAAGCTTAGATAAATTAAACATTCAGTGAAGCTGTGGCCTTAGGACTTTAAAACAAGAAGAGGTGAAGTAATACTTACACGGTTACGAATTGGACACACTCTACTAACACACTCATACTTGATGAACAAACAAGACAAACCGATTTGTAGATGTTGTAATGTAGCTCTGACAGTTAAACATATACTGACTGACTGCAGGCAACGCAATTACTTACAGATACTACATAATTCACACGAACTACTGACAAAAGGGAGTCCATACATAGATACTATTCTCAAACATTTAAAGACTATACACATCTATTCAAAAATCTGATATTTTTTTAATTTAAGTTTTACATCTTTATTTTTACAACTTCTTTGGATGCAAAAATAAACATTTTATCTAAACCTCAATTTTTTTATTTTCAAGTTTTCACTCACTCGAGTGTGTATTAGGGAGGTACAGAGTTTTATGTAAATAGTCACCTGTAACATATATCTGTACCTGTGATATTTTATCTAAACCTTAATAATTTTAAATTTCTTTTATTCATTTTATATACCAATTTTATTTTAATTATTGACTTATTTATTTATTGAATATTTATATATTTTATTAATGATTTCCCTATTGTCCAATGTCAATAGTTTCGATTTTCAGTTTTGTACGTAGCTTTGAATTTTGTCTTTATTAGTTCCCTTGTTCATTTATTTTGTTCTTTGTTGTGTTCCATTTTTATTTTTTTATTTCCATTCTTGTTTTTTGAGTTCCATTTCCGTTTCTGAGTTCCACTTCCGTTTTTGTGCGTCATTCAGTTTTTTTTTTTAATTTCGTCTTTTGTGTTGTATTTATTTTTTTTCTTTCCAGTTCTGTTTTGTGTTGCGTTTCTATTTCTGTCCCATTTCTGTTTTGATTTCAACTCTGTTTTTCGTGTTTTCTCTGTTTTGTGATCATTTTATGTTTTGTGTTCCTTTTGTGTTCTATGTTCCTTTTCTGGTTTGTGTTCCTTTTACGTTTTGTGTTCCTCATCGGTTTTGTTTACCTTATGTGTTCCATTTCTGTTTTGTTTAATTTTGTTATTTTTTTTTGAATTGTTTTGTTTTCATTTGTGTTTTGTTTTTTAAGCTACGAAGCTTTTGTTTAGTGCAACATCTCCAAAGCTGGGATGATCCAATAATAAATAATAATAATGAATTTCATCACTACTAAATAATTTCCCAGGCGAGAATCGAACTCCACCACTCTAGTTTTACCATGTGAGATAAAGGTCAATGCTTTAACTCACATGGCTAACCTGAGCCCCGATTTAATGATTTAGACTATGTACATATTTAGGGGAAACTACTATTTTTGAATACCAGCTGTAAATGTTAGAGCATATCAAATTGGTGGCTCTGCGTTATTTATTATGTTGCTGCTATTTATTAACGTTCACTTTGTGCTACTATTGCTAGGTTAATTGAGCTGAGTTATCTACACGTTAACGCTCTTTTCTAGTCAGGATGAGGCTAAGGATTTTATTTAGTGGTTTCTAAAAAATTCATAGGTTATCACCTTCTTCTAGCTTGGGTGGTACTAGGAATTTTAATTACTGAGTGTAGCTTTATCTAGTGCTGGGAGGAATACCCTAGCTAATCTTACTTCTGGCAGCAAATAAATATTCAGGAAGCAAGTTATCCCGAGGATACAAGGTCTATCCTACTGGGCTAATCTCACGTAGGAGGGAAATAGTCATTCAAATCTGATAACGTTGCCTTGGATGTGGTAAGAATCAACGATGACGTCATGTTGTTCAAATGCACAAACGACTTTGATTGTGGAATATTGAGACATTGAGAGGCAAGGAATTGGAACTAGTGAATATTACCATGGGGAAATAATGCTCAACAAGTGGTCAACTGTGCTCTCAACTGCCAAATGGATTAACAACCTAGAAGGGGGGGGGGTGACAACATCATCAGAGGACGGGAGCCCATCTATTCCAGAATTTATGTGGCATATGCATGTGAAATAGTACGTAGGAAAAGTGGCTATAACAGAAAACGCAGATAACCTGGCTAAAGTGCTATTCTTTGCAGACCTAGAAGGATAAATTACACATGTCTACAGCCAAAAATTTGATTAGATAATTTTAGCGAATCTTTATGTTTTTTAGTGTGCTGAAACCGAAAATAAAGTCCGTTTTTCTCTATCACGTACAGATTTTTTTCAAATCCATAGAACATAATATACCTGCTATACACATAAATTTGGTAAGAAGTAGGTTTTTTTTTTTTTTTTTTTTTTTTTTTTTTTCCCAAACGATTTCTCTTTTTATAAACACACATCTTTCACTAGGTGGTGTAGGCAATGACTCCCTTAGTAGATGATGTAGTCCTGAGGGTGTCTAGGCACGACCTGTTCAGACAGGAACGTACTTGTTTGGTCTCAGTAGTCACCGTCTAAAGCTAAACGAGATTGAACTTGTTGTATCAGGAACTTGGAGCTAAATTTCTGTTCATTCTCTCAGTTCAGTAGTATCAACTGAAGTGAACACATTCACTGAGGTCTCTTAGTTGTGTCAAAGTGATTAAGAACGTATTTTAAGGTTTGAAAGTGCATTTTGACAAAATGTCTCATCGTCGTTGTGTTACCAGTCCAGACTACTTCTGTTTTATCTGTGGTGAGTACACAGTTAAGAAATACCAACAAAATATAATAGGTTTTGTCAAAAATGTATATTATGCATATTTTGGCTTGAGAATAGGAGATCAAGATAAAGTGTGGGCTCCTCACAAAGTATGTTATAGCTGCGTAGAAAAACTTCGCTTATGGTACAAAGGAGAGTTACAATCTTTCAGATTTGCTATCCCAATGATGTGGAGGGAGCAAAAAAAAACACGTTAATGACTGTTACTTTTGTACTTGTCATGCTCAAGGCTATAATTCCAAAAATCATAAGCTCATTAGCTACCCTAATCTGGAATCTGCTAGTCGTCCGGTACCACACGGTCCTGGATTGACTGTTCCTCAGTCCCCTCGTGACTTGGACAGTATAGATAGGGAAGCTAATAGAGAAGCCTGTATGTTGGAGAGCGATGAAGTACAGTGAGTTCAAAGCAAGCAGTTCAGAGGATGAACCTGAGCTTATTTCTCAACAGGAGTTGAACGACTTAGTGAGAGATCTTGGACTTCCAAAAGATGCAGCTCAGTTACTTGGCTCCCGTCTTAAAAACAAAAATTTATTACAGCCAGGCACTTCTTTTTCATGGTATCGACACCGTGAAGCAGTTTTTGTTCCTTACTTTGCTCTGGATGAGAATCTTGTTTATTGCAAAGACATTCTTGGTCTGATGGGTCAATTTGGTGTACAATATGACCCGATTCATTGGTGTCTATTCATAGACTCATCAAAGCGAAGTCTAAAGGCTGTTTTGTTGCACAATGGCAATACTTATGCTTCAGTTCCAGTTGGCCATTCGGTACATTTAAAAGAAACATACGAAAATTTGTCATTAGTTCTCGAACAAAATCATTATAATGAGCATAACTGGTTGATATGTGGAGACTTGAAAGTACTCACTATGCTCTTAGGTCAGCAATCAGGGTACACCAAGTTCCCTTGTTTTTTATATTTATGGGATAGCCGAGACAGAAATTCCCATTGAAACAACAAAGACTGGCCATCACGAGGAGCTCTGTCGCCAGGCCAAAAAAATGTAATTAGGAGAAGTTTGGTTCCTTCTGACAAAATCCTGCTACCTCCTCTACACATAAAGCTAGGGCTGATAAAACAATTCGTAAAGTCTCTCAATAAAGAAGGTGAATGTTTTAAGTACTTATGCTGTGTAGGCCCAGATATCCGGAAACTTTCCACAGATCCACATTTCACTCAGACCATGAATGAGAAGGAGAAGGAAGCTTGGAATTCTTTTAAAGATGTTGCTGAGAAGTTCCTTGGTACCGTGAAGGATCCCAACTACAGAAGTATCGTGGAACGCATGTTGAAGGCATTTCAATTACAAGGTTGCAACATGAGTTTGAAGGTTCACTTCTTACATTCGCATGTGGACTATTTTCCGGAAAACTTAGGGGAAGTAAGTGAAGAACAAGGGGAAAGGTTCCATCAGGACATTAAGGAAATGGAACGTAGGTATCAGGGCAAATGGAACGTAAACATGATGGCTGACTATTGTTGGATGCTGCAGCGTGAATCATCTGAAGAGTCCTACACCCGGAAACGAACACGGAGAAATTTTCAAGAGAAAAAAAAAACCTTTTCATAAAAATAATAACTAAATATGCCACTGTTAATTCTGAAGCTGTTATTTCTACACATTTATGCATTTTGTACAGCAAACAACATTGAAATAAATAAAAGATCATGGAAATAAATGAAAACTCTTATTCACCAATTCTGTTTTCTTTTAATGGTAGTACCTCTGCCCTTACTTGAGATTGAAGAATTTCCTTACGTGATAGAAAAAAACTGACCTCATGTTCGGCTTCAGCACACCAAAAAACATAAAGATTGGCCAACATCATCAAATCAAATTTCAGAAAGATTATTTTTGTAGACCTGTGTTATTAGACCACGCCAAATTATTAGACCACGAAATTCTTTATAATGTGTGAATTCAATGTATTCTCGAGCTGGAAGACATCACGTCATTGCGCGTAGGGCTATGGGGTTATAGAGATGCGCAAACACCATAAATAAAAAGTCACTTACTCAAGTGAACTAAGCAGATTTCAAAAATCCTTAAATGTCACGATGATATCTTTTTCTCCAGATAAGCAAACAGGACATATAAAGAGCATGCAGTATTCACTAATGACGTCATATCACGTATTATCACGTCATATAAACTTAACCATAAATGTAATATGCTATGTGGCAATGGAAGATGTACTCAAATATATAACTTTTCATATGTTTACTATGAGAAAAAAAGTCCGTCAAGCAGGGACTGCTTGTTTCGATCTGACGAATAATAATGAAGACGTTTGGAATTTTCCCGTCAAAGGGAAATATGCTGAATTATTCTGGAAAGAAGACGCCTTGAAGCTTAAACACCTGAAGACGGAAGATTATGAGGTCCCAGAAAGGTGCTCGAATTCGAGCCATCTCAGTTGACATATCTATGCAGTATATTTGAAAATTTGTCGTCCTTAGATTAGGCTGCCGCCTAAAGCAAAGTTTCCATTTCATCAAGTTAACGGCTGAAATGGGACTGGGGAGGAAGGGTTTACAATGGAGGAATATCGGAATACCTTCGTTATTATACATCGGATTGAAAAATTGCATTGAACCAATCAAATTAAACATTTAATTGCCTATAAATGTTGTCTTATACATATTTTCTCTATCATGAATATTAACCTAGATATTTGGGTTTATTAGTATTCTGCCTTCATTAAACTCCCACTTCTACTCATGTAATATTGGAAATAAACTGTTATATCGTGAACCAAATTATTCTAATTGTATGTGAATATACTAAACATTGTTTTCATTGAACTTATACTGCTAGAGACACATACAAATAAGTCATCAGTAAAGATTATACGGCCAGTCAACACTAGCGATAATATTGTTATTGGCTGAAATTACGATATTATAGACCCTTGCCCTCTTCCCCAGACTCCTGTTACGACCTGCGACTACCAAGAGAATAGTTGGAAGAAACTCTGATTGGCGTCTTGATTTGAGTTAAGTCGGTGCCAAGGTATGAATTGTATTTTCTTTAAATAACAAAAATTGAGTGTTTCTTCTAAAGTACAAAATATATCACATTTTGCTCATTTTAAATAAAGACTAGGTAAAGAAATAAAAATTCTTTGAAAGATATTTCTGCGATGTGCAAGTAATAAGAGGTGCTGGAGCCAGATCCTTTTCACATCTTTCCTTTTATCTTTTTCTTAGATTAGCGTAGGAAGGAACAGCCAAAAGAGCGAAAGAAATGAGTAGCTTAACACAGAAGGTAAAGGTGACGTTGTAGAAAAGACAATAAGCAGAACTCCTTGACGAAAACCTCCGAGTGAACAGTATGGAAGATGGGACGATTAAGATGTAGGTAGAATTAAATATCTCCATTCTTTACTCACCTCCCTAATATTGTGACAACATTGTCTGCAAATAGAGAGATAGAAAAAGAAAGTACCATCCATAATATAAGCTACGGTTGTTGTGTCCATATATAGAAGTACAACTTGCATAAATCATTCCATTTTATTAGGCCATCATTGCAATGAGTCTTATATTTTGTTACTTCTTCCTGGTGCTTAAAAGTCAACTTGATGGCACAAACTTATTGATAGTCTCCTTAACGCCTTCAAATATTTTTCGAAATACCTTTCTGTCCCAAACCAGCGATGCTCACCTGCAGAGAGAATGGGCGTTTCACTTTCACGGATAACCACGGATTTAAATTACCTTTTTCAGTATCATTACATTCGGATTCCGATAACCATTCTTCACAAAGGCATCAGGCTCCATTCTTGCTCTAACGAGTGTTTCTATTTTCTTAGTTTCTGCTACTTATTAAATTATGTCTACTCCACCGAAACGACAGAAGCTCAGGAGCTCTCTAGTCTGTCTTGCACTTCGCTTTATCCTTATTTATACTGAGACCCACGATGTACGCTCTTTACGAATTATACTGCACTAATGCCGCGATGAGTCGGTCAGCAATCAAATATATTATCGACACATGCCACATAGCCTGAGCCTATTGTATACGATTAGAATTAGTTCTTGTTCTTCAAGTGCCCACACGGGTGAGCATAAACAGCACTAGCGATAATGGTTTACTCTAAGACTGTCGTAGAATAACCTCATAGCTATCTGAAGTGGTTTCGAGTTTCGTTGTATTTGAGCTTCGTTCTTTATTCAATCCTACATGCATGTCCATTATTTAATAGTTTTTGCTCTTGTGGTTTTCAATCATAGAATTCTATTAATAATCATTAGCCTACCAACAATAAAATTTAGTTGGTGCATCAAGTTTCGTGATTCTAATCCAAAACAAAATGAGTAGGGGGAAAATTTATTCAAAATGTTTTATATATTGTATTTATAATTTTCAACTTTAATAACATTAAAACTAGAATAATAACTTGTTTTGCTATGTTTATTTTCAAGCGTTATTCTCAATTAGTATATTGAAATTTGAAATGTGTGGGGATACTTCCAGTGATTATAGACTGTTGTCATGTTGTTACTTATTGATTAGATGAAGGGTATCCAAATGTTATTTATGTCGACTCGAATGAGATGCTGAGTGTCATTGCCAATAACAGGCTGGTCCGATTTGGCAGCTAGCCTCGGTCCGCCATTTAGACAGCTACAAACTTTCACCATCAGTGTTTGTCTCTACACCATTGTTCATTTTTTTGATTGTGTGGGCTTTGATAAGTGTAAACTTCAGAAATCTTGTTGTCTCCTCACTATACCAAGCCAAGTGAGTCTTATTTAATTTTAAAATATATTTTTTTTATTTAGGGTATTTTGAAAGGTCCAAACAAACAATATATCATGTAATCTCATACTCATTTTTACAAAAGTAATATGCCATTGATTGAGAAAAAACTGGAGATGTTGAATATGATCAGAAACCCCTTTATAGGACTGCAATTTACGTACCATTCATTGTCGGATGGACTGAAATTCTCTTCGTGATAATGATCAAGTGATTTTATTTAAAGAAAAACGTTTTCTGAGTACAAGACGATATCGAATTTTATGTAGGTAGTGAAAGTCTTCCATTTTCTTCAACGAAATCTGCAAATATTAAAATTGAAGGATATGACACTAATTGTTGATATGTGTCTTGTAGAGGACTCATGTTGCTGACATAAGTTCCACCATTGCATTACTTTATGCCAACTGATTGAATGGCATCGTGTAATATGTTTTTCTTCTTATTGAGTATTTTGGCAGTTTATGCCAATAGATTGAGTGGAATTTCATGATTGATCTCAATTGGTTGAGTGTTTCCAGGTAGGAACTACTAGGTGGATTAATTGATTGCACATTACAATACATCCAAATCATTTGATCTTTGACAATTGGATATAAAAACCAGATAAAACACGAAGACAAGCGCTTACTTCACTGTTGACGTATAACGGCATTTCAATTGCTTTTTTAAATGGTACTGTTAAGTGGTTTTAACGTTTAAAATTACTTTTAATGTTCAATGCGAAGGTAGTGACTTTTGACTTTTCTTTTACCTGTAGTGAATGCCAAAATGTCAGTTAATGTATTTTAAGGCTTTCTTTCCTCCCTTGAGACAATATCGAAATAAGGAGATGCTTTTCATCGACATTGGTATGAGTAGTAACTTTCTTTCCTTACAGCCAATGGATGCCCGTACACACTATATTCACAAGAGCCGGTGTGTCGTATAAAGTGCAGAAGAGGTCATCGCTGAGTCATAAGTGACGTCACGATAACTGTTTTAAAGTGCAGGACTTACCTCATGGAATTGCTTCTCGAATTGCTGTCGGCATGTTACTGCTATTGTAACAACTTGAATATTATGTCCCGCACTTGTCGGAGGAATTTAATTGACACATCAATAAAAACCTGTCAAGATTCAATCTATTATATAATTACATATGCATTCAATCCAGAAAAGCCATGCCCTCTTTGCGAAGATAGCCAAGACACCGCTACGCACTTCATCCTTAAATGCCCCGTTTTAGTAGAGAGAAGAAGCCACCTCCTGAAAAGTCTCAACATTCCACAGCAACCCATGGATAATCTGTTTGACCTTATGGACTAGAATAAAATAAACTGCATATATGTTTTCATACTTAAAAGTCTTTACGTCAGAAGGAAAAGAATGCAAAAAAAAAATTAATCAATTTAAACAAAATTAAAGTTTTATGTTTTTTTCTATAGTAATTATTGTATATAGTTTTTATTTTTTGTTATTTTTAAATGTTTTCTCTGTTTATGTTTATATAAAGAAAAGATAAAAGACAAATATAATCATGAACATGGGCTGAACCCTTGATATGAAATTCTTAAATTTTAAAAGCAATAAAAATATTCATTCATTCATAATTAAACATGAGAAATTCTCTAGTTTTGAAAAAGACGTTCGAATTGATACAATATGACTATAAAATGTTCAAAATAAGAGATTTTAACTTTATTAGATTAAATTTTATTATAAATGGATGTTTAAAGATACAATTGCAGGCTCACAACAAAAAGAAAATAGGAATAACTCAGTTGATATTCTATTTTGGAAAAAATGAGTTGAACATCTGTTGCATGATTCACGACTGCCGCTTAAGTACCACCTAATGAAGTCAATTCACTTTTTTTTTCTTCTTTTTAATCATTGTTAATGTGAGATCGATGGGTATTTTGAATAAATTTTCCAAATCACGCCTTTAATAAAACCTCAACTGTTGATTTCTGCCCATTAAATGTTTAAATAGATTCTAAAAATGCAAGTTTTATATTATAAATATTAATAAAGCGTCACTAATATATGTGTTTGTGTCGACGTAAACCCCCACTCGATGATGAAACCTCACTTTCATCATCATAGCGTATTTTGTACCTTGGGATAGTTGACGTAAATATGTTACAGTTCATCGGAGTCCTCCAAGCCAAATTTTTATGTCATTGAGAAATAAACGGGAGGATAAACATACAGACAAACAGAAAAACGAACCAAAATGTAAATCTTTATACCACTGTTTATATTGGTCTGGAATATGAACAGAATTTCTCTCCCCCAAATTCAAATAGTATTTCAGACGAACCTTAGAGTTTCATTGATATAAACATCTACATGGGCGAAAATCTCTTACAAACGATGCTCTTAAGCTCGGACCCCAGGAAACTTGATTTCAATAATGTTAATATTTCGGACAAAGGAACATTGCAAAAATATATTTAAAAATAAGATATTTTTATTTTAGAAAAATAATAATTTGTAATAATAAACAAAAAAAAAGTTTGTACCTTCCCCCTCCAACACGGGCTTGGGTTAGCCATGTGAGTAAAGACGTTGGTCTCAATCGCGCTTGGTAAACTAGAGGCACGAGTTCGATTCTCACCTAGGCACTAGGAATTTATGTAGTGACGAACTCATTAATTAAAATTTTTAGGCCTGCCCTGGTTTGATTTGGGTATAATTGCCAAAGGCTAATAAATAAATAACAACATATAGCATTGGTGAATGCTGAGCAGGAAGTTTCTTCCCTATCGATTATGGCTGACTAAGTATTATAATGTAGAAGTTTGGTTGCTCCTGATGGGGCTTGGAGCAAAAACCAAGCAACTTGTAGAACAGGCTGTTCAATTAAGTGTGATACAAGAAATATCTTTCAAGAGTTTGCACTATTCAATGGCTACTATTGATTCCAAGAAATAAACTTAACTTACAACGGGGACTACAAATATATATTAGGGGGGTTATTTATTGTATGAGACATAGACAAGATTTCGAAATGGCGCCATCTGCATGCTATTCCAGCAGAGGTAAATCTGATTAGTGTACGCAGATTCAGTGTATTCGGCTTTTTTATTTGTAAATATCCCTTAAGGTAAAACAGCTATTGAGGATGTACTCATGCCACGATTATTGCAAAAAAATCCCCAGGAGTTGACGAAAATGAGGTTTGTACAAAATTATGTATAAAATATTCTGTTACCATTCTAGCAGTCACAATTTTGGTCGCATCGTTGCCTAGCTCGATATTTAAGCGTTTCTTGTAAAATTAAAGATCAAGTTCGCCCTTGATATATTGTAGAGTGGGGGAGGAAAGAAATTCAGAATATCTCCGTTATTATAAGTCTTATCAAAAAATTGTATATATCCAATCTTATTGCAAATTTAATCACTAAAGATCATACTTGTTATTGGCTGAAATCGGGGGGGGGGTTAGAGAGGGGAATTCGAAAATTCAAAATATTCCTATTATTATGAGTCGGTTTGTAAAATGTTATAGAACCAATCTTGTTAAACAATTGATGGTCTGGAATTATTGTTCTATGAATTGTTTCATAACTCAAGTATTAAGCGAGTAATTTGTACTTTCTTGTGTTCTGCCTTTGGTACACCCTCCCCCACCCCTTCTACTCATCGGGGTTTTACATAGTAATAGATAATGTGAGACCACAAGTGTGTTATACCAGCACGTGGAAACTCGTGGGAAATCTGCTTAGCTTACGTAGCCCCTGCATGACCGATGTTTTTCACCACGTGTTGGGTAGAGTGGACTTTTCATGTTTATTATAAGTTGAAACATAAATTCCAATTTGAGTTTCCCCACCAGTGTTTTTAGTACATACCTAGTAGGGAAATATAGAAACCAAATAAGACATATGAAACATTTACTAATTTATAAAAGAAAATTACATTAAATTAATAATCATAGTACACATTTACGTTAAAATTGCTTTCAATTGTTGTTAACTCATAATCTGATCTCTTATACTATAAATTTCTATATTCTAACTCCATGAGTTTGTTGTATCACTATTAATGTCGTAATGCACTTTTTTTTTTGTTGGAGGGATTGGTTTGATTATTCAAACCAACTATATTTTATTATTATTATTTAGTAAGGTCCACTTTATGCTACTGCAGTTAAATGGCTTGGCTTATCTACTGTTATGCTGGGGGGGGGGCTAAGGATTGTATTTAATGTGTCCCTTAGTATATAGATTCCTATAGCCCCAATGAGAATCGAACTCATGACCCTATGTTTACCCTGTGACATTAAGGCCAACGCCGTAACTCTTGAGCCCTATATTTAATTTCATATTTAGGTTTTAAATTATCTTCGTACTTCTTCATTCAAATACTATAAATGTCGTTTTTTTTTAATGACGTTCTTCGTGATGCTGTAACGGACACAGAAAAATACCAATTAATGGGATAGGAAGAGCAGAATGAGTTAAGACAACAATCAAATAATTCAATTTATTTTTTTGGTTCATGGGAAGAAGTGGAAAAATTGCTTTCATGTTTAAATATTGTTAATAAATTATTTATGTTATCTAAATGTAAACAAGAAGAATATTAAAATGTGCAGATGCTGGGTAGCTGTCTACGAGAAAAAAAATGAACGGGTAACTTGACTTTGAATTATATACATGATCGAAAGGAAAACACTTGGTGAATGAGTGTGTCTAGTGATTTCGCACAGTGTGTCTGGGAGTCGAGCAGATGGTGAGGCTATATCGCTGGAGTCTGGGTGTTTTCCAGGAAGGGAATCCTGGGTCAAAGTCCATTTACAAGGATATTGATCCTCACTCCTACGCCCCTTCCTTCTAGGAAGTCAACTAATGACCGACAATTCATTTCAAATAGAATGCTAAGGAGAGGTACTGAAACGTATATCCAACAAATATTGCACCATTACATTAGTTAATCGTCGTCCCTAACAAGGGGAGCCTGTAGTTATTTTAATTTAGCGATAAACAAGTAGTAATGGGCTTGACTTGTTGTTCCGTACAATTAGCCAGGATACCGATGTAAAGAAAAGTAAGTAAGAGTCATGAGTTTAGGGAAAGGATGTTGCTCAACTAGCATGCATGAAGGGTGTCATTAAAGGCTATATTATTCTTCCGATAGCTTGTCATTGAGCAAACAAGAATGGTTTCATCAATGAATTATTATCAGTTCCATTCCACTCCATTTTTATATTATTATCTTTAATCTAATCGATAGCAGATAAAATAACTGGGCAAGCATAAATCATAAAAAAAAAATAGGAACGATGTATAGTGTTTTTCGCTCTGAGTAGCCCATTGGTTCCAAAACTAAATCTTAACGTTTCTACTCCTCCTTTCCCCGGGTCCTAACTCTCCACATATTCCTCAACCTCAACCAATTTTCTTCGTGACGTACGTATTCAAAGTTCCACTGGCATTTCTGCGCCTGACTGAAAAATTCATCACACGCAAGCTTATTCGGCCCAAAACGGAACTTTTGATCTTTTCATTAGATTTCCCATAATTGAAATTTTGAAGAGCTGGAGGTTGAAACTAAGTGCGCCGCAAAATCATAAAAAATTGTAAAATCTCCGCAAATTAATGTCTTTATTTTCTTTTTCCAAACATAGTGGTAATCATTGCCATTATACTGTTGTGATATAAAGAAAGGGATGACTAAGATACATATACAATACATTCAATAATTCATGATATGATAAGAAGTATTTAATAAGCGATCTTTTATATTCTCCCATTTACTTTAAGCAGTTTTAAAATAAATATGTTCATCAATAATATTAATCTATTTCTGGTAAATGTTTGTTACATTTTTCGACGAAATACGGGAAATACTGTATGATATCTTATCTGTGGAATTTCATGAAATATAGATGTTGAACATAACCTTTGGCAGAAGGCGATTTAAATAACAAAAGACTATTTAGAGGTCGTAAATGTGCCATCTCTTGTTTGCTAAAAACATAAAACTTCTTATCCTTCCTCATTAGATAATAAATAATAATATAAACAAAGCTTTTATTTTCATGTGAATCATGAATGACTCCATTATGTCATCAAGTTGCGTCAACATGAAAGCTAGTCTATAATTTAAGAATCCAGTGATATTTTCAGACCATGATTAAACATTTGAAATAGATTGTAAGAACTCAAATATTTAGAGAAGTACTACTAGTTATAGTAACATATAGTCTGGTTATTGATACACTAAGTTTCTCAGTCAAAAATATTATAGGAGATTTCCCTTGAAGGAAATCAGCTATTGAGGTTGTACTCATGACGCGATTTTTGAAACATTTCCTCAAATGTCCATCGATCCTTCCTAGGAGATGACTAAAATGAAGTTCAAAATTTTATATATTTATATATATATATATATATATATATATATATATATATTTGTCTGCTACCATCGTTACCAAACCCGATATATAAGCGTTTTATGTAAAAAACAAAAACAAGTTCATTAACGGTTGAAATCGGACTGTAGGGCGGGGGGGGGTTAGAGGTAAGAAATTTCGAAAATTCGAAATATCTTCGTCATGAAAACGTGAGAGAGAGTGATTTTCTATTAATAGTCTTACGAATTTTTTATCCTTACCAAACACGATATTTTACGTTATACCCAAACTGAAAAGTCAAGTGCGTTAAAAGCTGACATTAGACCAATAAGTTCAACATATTGACACACAAGCCAGTAAGATAAGTATTTATACATAAAATAGATTTTAAAAACTGCTGTGTTTTTGGTATTTGTGACAGGATGGCGATAGAAAAAAATAGGAGAGACCCATCATAGGCGAGGCTGAAGGAGGGACCACGAATGGACCGGATCTCTTTGAAAAGAAGGACAACCGTAGAAAATGAAACGAATTTGGACCTTTGACCACCTAGGCACAAATAACCCTCGCGAGTTCAGTGTCTAATGACAATAACAATAAAAAAATAAATAACATTAGACCAGGTTGAACGGAGGTTATGAAAAAGTGTAAAACTACAAATTATTCATTTAATTGTTTTGATCCAATGCTATGAATGAAGTCTTGACGGCAGAGACAAATAATAAAATTATCTGTTCAATGCCCTTTATTACCCCATTAATAAAGCCAAATTAACTAACTAATCACTTTTATTTTCATTAATTATACTTCATTCTAAATAACCTTATTTTTTAAAGGTAATTAAATTAAATGATAGTAGTAGGCCAGGGGTGAGCAACCTTTTTAATCAACGGGCCAATTTAAATTTTAAAATTGTTTGGCGGGCCGCACATAAAGTACACTTATTAATAATTTAGAAAACTGTATTTATTATAAACATTAGAATATAAAAATAAAAAAAAGTAAAGATTTCATTTACAAATTTTAATGCAAAATAAATAAAAAAACAAAACAATAAAATAACAGAAAAAAGAATTTACTAGGCATTTGGCACTGTTTTTTCGGTACAAGCTAATTAATATTAGCCGGAATTATGAAGTAGCTACACGTATGCAGCTTTCTAATCGTTCATCAATCAGTCTTGATAGGTGGTCATTTTTGATTAATTTCATGGTCGAAATTAATTGTTCCTAAACACACGTACTTCCGAACAGACACATCATTTGCTTTGCATTTTTCGTCAAAAGCGCAAATTACTCAGGGCTCACACACGATTTATAAATATTTTGATGTTTACTAAGAAAAATACATTTTTTAAATCGGTATTATTACTTCCAATTGCAAGTCTTCGGGAACTGTATCAACATCGATATTAAATGGCGAGGAAAACATTAACATGGAAATCAATGTCTATATATTATGCGTATTTTTAAGAAGTAGTAACGTTTTCTTTTCCTAAATGTGGAAAGTGAGACAAATTATTCTACAAAAAATGCTGTTTCCACAATTTTAATTTGCTCTCAAAGCCCAGAATTTTATCATACAAATTGTAAATAAACTGTCCTTTGCCTTGAAGTTTCGCAATAAGATCATTGAGATTCTGAGTCAAGTCGACAAAAAACCCAAAATCGCGCATCCATTCTTTATTACCAAAATGAGGAAAGGCATATCTTTTCATTTCCAGGAACAATTGTATTTCACTTTTTAAGTTTTATGCTCTTTTTAGCATTGCACCTCTACTAAGCCAACGTACCTCTGTATTGAAAACCATGCCCCCATATTCAGTTTCTAAATCTTTTAGGAATTCTTTAAATTTACGGTGATTTAACGCGCGCGACTTTATAAAACTGATTAGTTTAATTACCTATATTGTTGGTAAACTCAATCTTTTCGCACACAAATTTTCCTGGTGAATTATGCAGTGGTTAACGAATGTTTCCCTTCTTGTGGCCTTCTTAATGTCTTGAAATAGCCTTCCTGATCCTTCTATCACAATGCTTGACATTGCTCGTGCTCCATCTGTCGATATACTGTCGATAAATTGAAAAGTTTTCCAAAAAAGACTTTAGTTCATCGTACCGGTCTTTGCCGGTTGTAGCCCCTTGCATTGGAATCAGTGAACACAATTCTTCGGTAATATTAAATTTGGTGTCAATACCACGTAACAATATAGCCAGTTGTGCAGTATCGCTAATATCGCTACTCTCATCAAGTGCCAAAGAACTGTGTTCGAATTTTTCAATGTGTTCCCGAAGCGTTGTTGTTATATTCTCAGACAAGTCTTCAATTCTCCTTACAATGGTGATTCTCGATAAACTAATGCTTGAAATAATATTTATTTTATCAGGAAATGCTATTCCTGCAACAGCAGTCAGACATTCTTTTATCATCTCTCCAGCCACAAAGGATTTCATTTTTTTTCAAGTATTTGACTGACAATAAAACTAACCTTAACTGCTGTATTTGATAAATTAGCTTGATTTTTAAAATAATTTGTTTTTTTTCCAATTGATTAAACTTATCTATCCGGAGTTGTCCGGTTAAGTTTTTATATTGTTCTTCATGATTTGTATCCTAATGCCTTTGTATGATATATTATTTTAATGTCGACAGTCTCTGAGCATATTAAGAATACAGCTTTATCTTTGAGGAAAGTGAAAAAAATAATCAAATTTACACATTCCTTGGTAATGCCTGCGCTCATCAGCAACCTTCCGTTTTTTTCATTTGCTTTTCCGACATGATATTATGGAATTTGAAAAATTTGAAAGTTAAAACAATTTGTAGGAAAAATTAATTTTGAATAAAAAAGTCCCTAATATTACCTTTTTGACATTAATATTGCACTCACGCCTTTCAAGAAACACAAGAATTTCTCAAGAAGAAGCTAGTTAATAGCTTACTAGACTGATTGAGTGGCAGAAGCAGTCACAAACAAGCTCGTTCGTATTGAATGTTTGAACAAGTCGCCGACAAGTAAGTAACTCGTCACAAAAAATGGTTTCGGTTTAGTATGTACTACCATTAAATTATAATTAATTTCTTACAATATATTGATGGGAGAAAGTCGATAAAATAAATTCAATTTTAGCTATGCTTGGCGGGCCGCATAAATATGTTGAAAGTGCCGCAAGCGGCCCGCGGCCCGCGTGTTGCACATCCCTGGTGTAGGCCATGTCTGATGAATAGGTTAAGCATCGGTGATTTAGTTAGCATCATCTGACGGCTTGCACTTTTAGCAGATTTCCCTTAAGGGAAATCAGCTATTGAGGTCGTACTCATGCCGCGATTTTCGAAAATTTTCTTCAAATGTCCATCGATCGAGGAGATGACGAAAATGAGGTCCGTTCAAAATTATATATATATATATATATATATATATATATATATATATATATATATATACTCTCGATATTTAAACGTTTTATGTAAAAAGACAGATCAAGTTCGTTATCGGCTGTAATCGGACCAGTGAGAGGGGGGGGTTTAGATGGGGGATTTTCGAAAATTCGAAATATCTCCGTTGCCATTAGTCGGATCAAAAAATTGTATAAATTGTATAGAACCAATCTTATTTTAAATTAAATTTAGAATAAATATTTTTCTATACATTTATTCTTTATCTTAAATATTAACCGAGATATTTGCATTTTTATTTAATATGGGCCGATAGGGACAACTGTATCCTGCCAAAAGCTAGTTCGGCCAATTGCCGTTACTGTTCTGCTCTCGTATGGAGATTTCTCTATTGTATAACTTCACGTGGGAAATCTGCTTAGTTTACGCAGCCCTTGCGTGACGGACTTTTATTTTTGTCTCTGCAAGAGTTTGCTTAGAGATGATCAAGTGAAAACGAATAATTACAGGAAAAAACCAAATGAGGAATCTTTAGTGATATGACGTATTCCAATGCTGAATTGGCTTGCGCGAAAATTAAAATGGCCTTCCGGTAAGAACCCGATTCCTATGGTTAGCAATAAGGGGTGAAATAATAAATGAGCATTACTCCTTGCGATAATGGAATCTAATGATAAGCGTGACATGAAGTGTGACAGATTGCCTAGTTTATCAGTGAGTTAGTTATACTTGTTAATGTGAAAGAATTGCAAAAAAATGAGATGTTTCATCGACCCATTCTGCCGACGTGAATGAAAAATTAAAATTGCCCTGGAAAACCCGATAAATGGCTTGGCGTGTTCCAGATCGTTAGGGTGGAGTCATACTTCTAATCCACCATTTTCTATCCTTGGAAGTGCTCAATATCCATTCATATTTGCGAGAAAACATCAGTGAACTTTATCCTTAATCTTTACGCTGATATTTATTGCCCACTACATAATATAATTTATATGAAGTTATACTTTCATGGATTATCTTAAATATTATGTCATTGATATTAGCATGACATTGATATGGGAATTACTCATTTCAAGTGCTGGTATTTAGCACTTTTGATTTTGTGATGACAATTTCTTCACAGCCAAATTTATTCTTATTGTTGTGCAATAAGCACTTCCCTTTTTAATAAATGTACCATCTGTGAGTTCAACCTCGCAAAGCTGTAACACATAGAATATAAGGAGTTACTTGAGCCTCGCATAAGCCGTAGGAAGAAGTGTTTAATTGATAGGTTTGGGAGAAAGCATAGAAAAAAGGCGAATCTTACCTATCTGAAAATCCTGGTTCTATTCAGCCTGTCACACGTAATATTTCAAATAACAGAAAGATCGGAATATTAAACATTTCACAATTTCCACTCTGCAACGTAACATACCAGTAGGTCGTACCACAAAATGAAAAGGGGGGGGTCCATTTATCATGTGAAATATAAGTAAATTTATTGGGCTTGTCCTATCCTTATTGTTCTCCTCACAAAAGAATTTAGTTACGAATTGTTAATAATTTTATTTTACAATTATTTCGTCCCAAGTATTTTGCTGTCTCTTGTTATTACCACACATAATAACCTCTGTTGGAGGCGCTTAGATTTTAGGAGCTCTGTGAGATATCTTAAAAACGCCCGTTAAGCAGATCCTGAGTAAACTAATCAGATTTCTCCCGAACTGGTTTTGAGGTTCATTTAGAGATCAAGCTGGACATCATTATCATGATAGATAGCAGAACCACGTATGTGGTAGATCCTCCTATTGTAAGACCTGCTCCTGGGATGCATAGTTCTCATGTGTGAAAATCTCAAAAATACTGGGGTGTGTCATAGTCATAGTCAAGTAGGCAAATGGAAACGGGTGTGAGGAACATTAAGTATTACCAGCTGGAGGATGTATGGAGCCATAAGTCTGCTAGAGATCTCAGATGCTTTTGGCAGCCCTATGCCCCTTCCCCCAATTACACTTAAGTTACTGGTATTGAGAACTGCTACATCAAATTCAATAGAGGGTGGACAGTCCCTTCTTAAGAAACTTCTCAGCATGTCTTTTCCTATGTATGACTTCAGATCTTGACTTCCGCATTTAATTGCATATTGTGTTATTGTTTAAAACCATTATAACGTAATGTGTTTTGGGGAATTACTGGTGCTCTTCAACTTTTGAATTTTGGAATGACTGAAATACTCAAGATCAACAAAACCCATGAAGTTGTCTGTGTCTAAATGTTGTTTTTCCACTATTTTATATTGTAGAAGAGGTCATTAGTAGTCTTCATTGGTGTTATTATACTTTATTTTGACGTTAGAGGAATGAAAATGGATTTAAATAAGCACAGAAATATGTGGATAAGAGCTCTATATTTATTAATCACGTATCTGTTTGTTTAACCGTTTTAAGGATGTATTATATTATTATTAAGAACTTGAGATACTTTTATATAATATTATTCAGAATAAGTAGGGCATCTGAAGATAAATAGCTTCAGCGGGCTGTAGGTTCCTGCTTGCTAAGGTTTCCCCCATGCCTATATTTAGCATGGGACAATTCACTTGTCGCATAAATTCTTTCTATTTTTAGCAGTAGTCTATATCAAGGTTTTTCATTGTATCATTAACATCAATAAGAGGGCCGACTCCAGGCCAGTGAAAACAGAATGAATCCCGCAATAGCTGGAGTGTAATTATTTTTAGCAGATTTCCCTTCAGGGAAATCAGCTATTGAGGTTGTACTCATGACGGAATTTTCGACATTTTTCTTCAAATGTCCATCGATCCTACTTAGTAGATGACGAAAATGAGGTCCGTTCAAAACTGTATATATATATATCTATATATATATATTTATATTTATCTATATATATATATATATATATATATATATATATATATATATATATATATATTTGTCTGTTACCGCTCTAGCAGTCGCAATTTTTGTTTGATCGTTACGAAACTCGAAATTTAGTCGTTTTATGTAAAAAGAAAGATCAAGTTCGTTAACGGCTGAAATCGGACCAGTGGAGGGGTGTTTAGAGGGAAGGAATTTCGAAAATTCGAAATATCTATGTTACTGTAGGTCGGATCGAAAAATTTGTATAGAAACAATCTGATTGCAAATTAAATTTACTATAAATATTGTTCTATACATATTTTCCGTATAATGAGTATTAACGAGAGATATTTATATTTTTTTGTAATGAGTTCCGCTTTCAGTAAACCCCTACTCCTACTAGGGACATATTAATAATAAGCTGATATCTAATGAACCACCTCATTATTAGGTTAAATACAAAATATTGTTTTCAACAAAGCTTTATTTTACGAGGTACAAACAAATACGTTCTGTTGAACCCCCCCCCCCTTTTTTTTCTTGGACTACAAAAATCTGAGTGATTGAGATAGAAATTATTTTGATTCATTTCAAATTACTCCACTAACTATAATAAATAGTTTCCAATAAAATTAATATTTTATATTCAGATATATTTCTTTAATTGTTTTTTTTTTTCCGGTCTATCTATCGATACTGCACTACAAGGTTGGCTAACCTGTTTGTTTACAATCCAGCCGTATTACGTTGTAGGTTACGTTCTATTATTAATTACAGTACTAGATATAATAAATAGTTATATGAATGAAATTTATAACTTATATTCAAATATATTTCCGAAAATGCTTTTATTTCCGGTAAAAGCTGGCTAACCTGATTGTTTAGAACTCAAGCTGTTTGCTATCAGGAAGGTTCTTACCATTTGACTTGCCCTTTATTTGTTTACTTAATATTCACAGCAGTATTAAGTCTTACAAATAATGGATATTCTGTGGTACTATTTAGTGTTGGTGTAATAAATGTTCAGAGCGCTGCTATCATTAACGGTAAGTAAGGTTCTTGTTGTTTTCTGAGATTGAATTGTTTTTAATTTAATCTCGGAGCCTAACGGATGGGAGTTACTTTCCCGCCAAAAGCTAGTTCGGTCGTTTCTTTGACTGGCTTGGCTCTCGTGAAATTTCTCTATTGTAAAACTTCATGTGGGAAATCTGCTTAGTTTACGCAGCCCCTGCGTGACGGACTTTTCTTTATTGATATAATATACACTTTTAGCAGATTTCCCTTAAGGGAAATCAGCTATTGAGGTCGTACTCATGACGCGACTTTCCAAAAAGTTCTTCAAATGTCCATCGATCCTACCCAGGAGATGACGAAAATGAGGTCCGTTCAAAATTATATATATATATATATATATATATATATAATTATATATATATATATATAATATATATATATATATATATTTGTCTGTTAACGCTCTAGCGGTCGCAATTTTTGTTTGATCGTTACCAAACTCGATATTTAAACGTTTTATACAAAAAGACAGATCAAGTTCGTTAATGGCTGAAATCGGACCAGTGGGAGGGGGGTTTAGAGGGGGAGAATTTCGAAAATTCGAAATATCTCCGTTACCATACGTCGGATCAAAAAATTGTACAGAATCAATCTTGTTGAAAATTAAATGTACTATAAATATTGTTATATACATTTATTCTCTATCTTGAATATTAACGGGGATATTTGCATTTTTTAGTTTTCGTCCATCAGTAAACCCACACTCCTCCTGTTTATGTCAAATCAACAATAAGCTGTTCTATTATGAAGCATATTATTTGAAGTCTCAATAACAAATATTGTTCTCATTGAACTTTTACGTCATGAGATAAATGCAAATACGTGACGCAAGTCGGAAATCTGCTTAGTTAACGCAGCCCCTTCGTGACGGACTTTTATATTTCAGGTGATCTGCTTAGAATTTGAACTAATGTTGTAATAAAATGAAATTGTATATTCAAGGTATTTCACCATAGGTGGCACATTTTCAGTAACTTGGGTTGCACAGAAACAATGAAATAATTTAAGTTTACCCTATTATGAAATTGTATTTTTGGAAAAGATATCAGCTCACTAGTAAAGCAAGGAAAGAGAAATTACATAGTTGTAAGCCGTAAACGGACTCCTGGAAAGCACCTAGAGTGTAGGAGACCTACCGAAAAGTAGATTCATAACTTGCAGTATATTGAACCTGTAATTAATTACTACTGTAAAGGACCAGCTCGCTGAAATCGTTCAAAGAATATCATGAGCAATGTGCGGGTTCTCGCATCAAGATCAAGAAAAATCTCACTGACCTTAGAACATGAGATCAATAACATTTGTAATACTGAAATAACATAAAAGTGTCCTTGACTGCTACAGTAAGGCAGAGGTTTAAAATATGTCGGAAATCCTTAACCTTATAAAATATGAGCTAAAGTATTTAGTAATTTATTTTGAAAACTAATACCTCGCTCTTGTATTCTAGAGAAACCCACTCAATTATACCTCAAGATGAAGATATTCCGAAAGTACTATGATGAGATCAATTTTATTTTAGTTAATGGCTTTTCTTTATATCCTGGTATTTTTATCCTGTGCAGAGCATCGATTATAGTAAACCAACATGCACTTAACAATGTCAACAATATGCTGGAAGGTGCCTTCATCCACGTCAATGCGAATCCGACATCTAGGAGCCACCATTAAAATGGATAACCATCGTCTTGTAATTAGAATATATTGAAATATCTTAGTACTGTAATAAACCTTTGGCACATTTTAGGAACAGAGGATTATAGTACATGAGGAGGTAGGATTTTTAGGGTATGCAAAAAAAAAAAATAAATAAAAAATAGAATGACCATTTTTAATATAGCTATGTTCTCCATGAGAACAATATTTCGGAAATTAAAGCTTTCCAATGCAATGCTGAAGCTTTTCGGCTAAATAATGTATTTACGGAAATATTACTAATTCACCTTCACTGTTGAGTCTCAGAGTCCATCAGGTTTTTATTTATTGAAAAGTACAATTGAAATTGAAGGTAAAAATCAAAGATTGAATTGAATTTATTCCTCCTCAATACATAATGATAGACATTCGTGTTTATAATATTGTTATAAACACTTCCCAATTAGCCTGAGTTGCAAAAAAGTGGACTTTAATAAATAATAATAATATTTGTTTAAATGCATCTCTAAGGCTAGGTTCCAAATTTAGTCACCCAACTGTCTTACTGATAGAAAAAGTCCGCCACGCAGGGGCTGCGTAAACTAAGCAGATTTCCCATGTGAAGTTTTACAATAGAGAAATCTGCATACTGGTAACACAACACCACCGTGAGTAAATACAAACGGTAATGAGAAATGTTTCAGTTAATTAAAATAAATTCCCAACTGAAACGGCTTCTGAATTGTAAGAATAATTTATATTTTAATAACTCAAATTTTAGTAGTCCAAGAACTAAAGAAGGGGGGGGGGGCGGATGAACAGAACGTATTTGCATAAATCTCACAAATTAAGGAAGGTTAGGCAAGGTTAGAAACTACAGTTAGGTTAGAAGCTTCCGCCAGAGCCGACTTACGAAAACGGCCGAACTAACCCGAACAACACCCCACCACAGACTTCATAAAAATGCAAATATCTCGGTTAATATTCAAGATAGAGAATAACTGTATATAACAATATTTATAGTAAATTTAATTTGCAATAAGATTGGTTCTATACAATTTTTCGATCCGATGCATAATAACGGAGATATTTCGAATTTTCGAAAATCCCCCCTCTAAACCCCCCCTCCCTCTAGTCCGATTTCAGCCATTAACGAACTTGATCTGTCTTTTTACATAAAACGGTTAAATATCGAGTTTCGTAACGATCAAACAAAAATTGCGACCGCTAGAGCGGAAACAGGTAAATATATATATATATATATATAATTTTGAACGGACCTCATTTTCGTCATCTCCTGGGTAGGATCGATGGACATTTGAAGAAATTTTTCGAAACTCGCGTCATGAGTACGACCTCAATAGCTGATTTCCCTTAAGGGAAATCTGCTAAAAGTGGACGTTAATAAATAATAATAATGTTTGTTTAAATGCATCCCTAAGGTTAGGTTCCAAATTTAGTCACCCAACGGTCTTACTGATAGAAAAATAATGTATGATGACTACTTAGTGAGTGGTAATCGGGAGTATCAAGGAGGCTGGTGATAACTAGTTGTTCCTGACCACTTCTGTTCACAATATGCGATCGAAACACCACAGTATTGGAGTTAAACATTCGCCAGTGCACCAAAAAAAATAAATAAATAAACCAAAAAATGTGTTTTTACACATGGAGAAGGTCCTGAGAAAACCCGTTTTAGCAACCAAATGCGTAGATTGGGAGTAGAAATATAAATGATGGATAGATTGCGATAGTTGTCTGGCTCCTGTCGCAAATAGAGCCCCTCTGTTTTGACAGTGTTTTGAATCATCGCCAAAGTCGACACGAGCTGTAAGTGCATATTTAAATTTATTTTTTATTATGCCCTAAATTTGTAAGGTATTTACATAATTCGTCGAAATATATCTGTCGTTTGGGACTTTAAAAATAGTATTTGTGTGGGATGGGGGGAGAGGGATAGTATATTTCATTACTAAACTTTCACTATTCCATTACTTAGGTGGCCTTTTTCGATCAAGATCATGCTTTGCGTGCGAGGTAAAGCCGCTTTATGAACGATACCTTTAAGCCTGCATAAAAAAAATAAAATAACAAAATAAATGACATAAAGTTTGATTAAAATTGTTTAACATTCATAATGAATAAAAGTACTACTATATAACTTGTCTATATGCCGATATATCGCTTAAATTTAAAATTCCGTTTATATTAGAAGACCCCAAGAGAGAAATGAAACATTCAGTATATTGTTCCTGAGAACTGTGCTTAGTTTACTAAACCTCTGCACGCAATGTCAAAGATGCAATCTATCGTATTAGTATATTTGTTTTGGGCAATTTCTAGTAATAAATTCTGCCATGTATAAAATTAAGTTTAACAAAGAAATCCCGGTGATGATTCCCAATTCTATTCTTCACCTGGATCTCCTGACTGAAAGAGGCACTTCCTCACTTCATTGTAACAATTATCTCCATCTCCGGCATACCAGGTCGACTCAAGGTGGTCAATGGTACAATATTCACAATTGGAGCCTTAATACTTGTGTACTATAGATTTTGGTTTTACTGGAATTTAGTTTTCTGTGTGCAATCAGTATATTGATGATAGCTACAACAAACACCGCTAGGAGATAAATGAAAGTGATGCTTTGGCTTATAACGACTAGTTATGCTACAAAATTTAATCTGACATCATTGCACTTGAATTAAATTAAATGAATTACACTTTTTAACGCACTTCATTTCAAAGTCATATACCATATCTCCGTTTCAATGCATCTAATTAAAAGATATCAGAGATCATAAATTATTAACGGGATCAAAACGGAGAGTTCATTTGAAATCTAAAAACCGAAATTTTCCGCGATTAAATACATCCTTTACTTGGAACAAGGAGGAAAAAAGTAGTGAAATACTTCAGCAAATTGATTTAGTTGTGAAACCATTGAATTACGCCCCAGGATATAATTCATGGAACTACGAAATCACTGTATAGTAGAAGTAGTACATTGGAATGCAATTAAATTACCTCTGTTTTAATGTTTGAAGGCAAACTTTTATCTTGACTCCTTTCTTTTCATGAGCAGGAATTACGATAAAGTAAGTTATACCTTGATATATATTTGTTGTACATTTCCTAAGTTACTTGTCCAATTAACATATTGACTCTTAACATTAATAATAATAAAAAGTGTAGATCTGACATTGAGTACCCATTTCGAGGTGTGGCTACAATGTAGGAGGCATCTAGCCGTGAAGCCTAAATCCATCCTACACCAATCCAACGCCTCATGGTGACTGAGGATTCGCTAGGATGGTCAGAAGCGAATCCTATGGAAGGGACAGTCTCCTACTACCTAGCTCCCACACGAGAGAACAGCTCCCACACATGTACCAGTTTACCTCGCCTGTATGTCCTCGTGCTTTGAACACACGACCACTACGTCTATGACCGGCAGTGAAGGTAAGCCTCCACTCCGGACACCACCCAGCCCGTAGTTCACATTGAGTAAGCCGCTAGAACTTATCCCATTAAGGACCTACTGTTCCTACGGTTCCCCTACCCAGCAGCTACACAGCGGGGGCTTACTGCTGCCACTGGGGAGGGCCGGCCCCGTGCCGGGTAGTGTAGATCTGACAGGGAAATATCCAGCAATAAATATTTTTTTTCTTGTAAATACTACATTACTACTATAGTAACTAGATTCAAAAATTTTAAAAGTTAGCCTCTTATTCCAGTGAAATAAATTGTATTAAACATTTATTTATTTTTTTTATATCATTTTACAGTTCATGACATTGTTATTTTTCTTAAATGGGTTTCCCTTGTTCATAAAATAGTGAGCTAACGTTTTAAAGGCATATCGATCTGCAGTAGAATATTAATCCCCTGGAAAAGTCCAGGGAAATCAATATGACGGAAAACCCCGCTTTAAATAGAGATGTGGCTTAAATTATTTAAATATTATGTAACTACACAGTTCAGGTACTTTATAACTCTTTATTATTCAATAAATTTAATTAATTAGTTATTCAATTTAATTATGCATTTTTATTACGTAATACAAAATAATATGGATATTTTTGCAGGCACTTTAATAGCTTACGTGCAGTTATTAGATTCTGAGTTAAGTTATTTCTAGGTTTACAAAAGACTTTGGCAACTACATACATTTTGAGGATTAATTTTCCTAAGTTAATATACAAACCTTTATTAGTTAAATTTTAAAAAAATGTATAGATCTTTCGAAAGCATATTCCGTTTTAAAAAAAAGAGAAATCCCGTGCATTTATTAGCACCCCTTAAGGGAAATCAGCTATCGAGGTTGTACTCATGACGCGATTATCGAAATTTTTCTTCAAATGTCCATCGATCCTACCAAGGAGATGACGAAAATGAGGTCCGTTCAAAACTGTATATATATATTTGTCTGTTACCGCTCTACCGGTCGCAATTTTAGTTTGATCGGTACCAAACTCGATATTTAGTGGTTTTATGTAAAAAGAAAGATCAACTTCGTTAACGGCTGAAATCGGACCAGTGGGAGGGGGGGTTTAGAGGGGAGGTTTTTCGAAAATTCGAAATATTTCCGTTACTAAACGTCGGATCGAAACATTGTACAGAATCAATCTTATTGCAAATTAAATTCACTATAAATATTGTTATATACATTTATTCACTATCTTGAATATTAACCGAGATATTTGCATTTTTATGGAGTCTGTGGTCGGGTATAGTTCGGATTGGCGGCATACGGACGAGTGACTATCCCGCCAAAAGCTAGTTTGGCCGTTTCCTTGACTGCTCGGCTCTCGTGAAATTTCTCTATTGTAAAACTTCACATGAGAAATCTGCTTAGTTTACGCAGCCCCTGCGTGACGGACTTTTTATAATTTTAAAAAGTTTTTGTCTGAGCAACGAAGCTCCAATAAATAAATAAAATTCTTATTGTCTATGAGAGAATAAGACTCATGGCTCTAGATTTACTAGGTAGGATTAAGCACCACATAGCTAATCAGGGCCAAAAATGTAAGAATCAAAAGTAAACGGTTACATATTTTTTTTTGTTTTAGTGTTGCAACTAATGCTAATTGGGACGGGTTATCTACAGGTTACAACCCTTTTCTAGCCAGGGTGGGACTAAGAATTTTATTTAATGAATTCCGTCAAAGAGTTATTTAATGAGTATTATGTTTTATATATATAGGTATATATAATGTTATGTTATATTATTTTGTTATCACTAAATTATTTTAGTTAATGAATTCCGTTAGTGTTTATGATAATTTAGATAATTTTGTATGGCAAGATGTCTGGTTGGTAACCTGGAGACTGCTGGAAAGGTTATGTATGGAAAGTTAAGGAAGTACAGAGAGTTATAAAATGTTTAATCAAAGTTTCCTTTACGCCGTGAACTTTGTTGAACTCCTTTGCATTCCATAGCTCCCCTTGGCTGAGAATAACTAGATGCCTGGGATGCCAGTGTCGATGGGGAGGCCCAACTTGAAGATGTTAGACTAGCAGACGCTAATTCTTCCCCTCTGTATGTGTGCCGTGCAGTCAATAAGTGCTTTCTTCCCCACCCCTTAAGCAGCTTAGAAAGGTCAGTTTTTTCATTGTCTCGCCAAGTCCAGGCTTATGACATTATGGTAAGGTACCGTTACATTCTTTGTTTGGTAATTTTCATTTCTCTGACTATGATTATCTTTAATATTTAATTTTTCTGATGTCTTTTCTTCTTACAAAGTAATCGCAAAAAAATTCTGTTTTCATATTTCACCGGAATTATTTGCTTTGACCCTACCTAAACCCTTCTGGACGTATCTCGCGTAACTTAGCAAAAACCTAACCTGATTATCAATCACACCTTTTTATTAACTGAGATATTTGCATTTGTATTCTGCATGTGCTCGGCAGCAGTGGCTATGTTCGGACTTTCCGCCGTGAGCTCTGGCGGCCGTTTTCGTAACTATTCGTTCCTCGTGAATAGGTTTAGAGGTTTCTTACTACTACAGCTGTTATTAGGCAGAGTTCTCTATTGTAAAACTTCACGTGGGAAATCTGCTCAGTTTACGCAGCCCCTGCGTGACGGACTTTTATTTATTTAAATATTGTAGATACGAACGTCACTTACACTCAGATGTAGTTGTGTTAAATAGCTTCTTTTAAATCTTTCTTGAATTAAATGGGACGATGAAATAAGGGAAAAAGTTATTTACGAACGTCATCTTTAAGCTACTGAGGCTAATCTGGACGGGTTATCTACAGATTACCCCCTTTTCAAACCAAGGGGGACTAAATGAAATCGTTATATCTATTTCGCACTAAATGGATTTCTATCTTTGCCAAATGTATAAATATTAATGCATAACTCATATGTCTAAACTGAATCCTGGCAACGAAAAGCAACTTTTAAATAACAATGAGTTGGTATTCTTATTTCCTGGAGCTTATTAGGTAGCTTATTCTAATTGTATTCCAACTTGAAGGCCCAATATTATTGTTTTTTACACTCTTCGAAATGAACTTTAAATCCAATTCATTTGCAAACGTTTGGACATTTGGGCCCGAAAATAGCCGTTAAACAATGTTTATAATTTAATTTTCCTGAAGCTATACTAGGAATATGAGTTCGAGGGGGCTTTGAACGTGCAATTGATGTATTCAAAGCCCGTAAACCGTTGCAGGTAACTATAATGGTAGTTGAATTCGTATGCTGTGGAAATTCAGTTGCATATTTCAATGTATTATGGTCTAGTTTTCATGGAAGGGTTTTCCTGTTGTGTAAAAATAGGTTCTGGCTGGGGTGAGGGGTGTGGAAGGGAGATGGCATGCTATCTGATTTGGTCTCTAATCTCCAGCATGGCTGCTTTACTGACTCAGCTCAAACCATTCTGCCATTTATTCCGTTTTCCCCTCATTTAATCAAAATATTTAAGAATAAATTTTAAATATATTTTAATTTCAAACGACGTAATTATTTTTAAACCACAGTCTAAGGGTACTGGCATATTCCTCCGTTGGTGGATCATGGAACCCATTACGTGTTTCCACATAAGGCCTCTGATAGTTTACTTATTTTGTATAGTGCACAAACATGGAATATTAGTACTTATAATAATTGCCATAAAATGCAATATAATGTTGAGTGATGGATTGTAGGATCCAAGAAATAGGGAAAAGAAAGATAAAAAAAGTCTTCCAGTGCTAAATACACACGAAGACTTTCCCCTAAATATAGAGTCTTTCCCCTAAATATAGATCTCGAAATATCTTTCTTTCCCCTAAATATAGAGTTGTTGTATTTACTGGTTGCATCTGATAATTGTTCCCGTGTACAAGTTGCTTTCATTTCCGTGGAAGGAACAAGGGGATAAAGAAGGTCAGAAGAACAACCAGTGGTTCCCCGTTGCCTTCTGCATAAGACCAGAGTTGTTAGAGAGCAATCCCTTCGTTGCCCAAATCCAGGCAATGAAATTAATAAACGGGTATGAGCGTGGAGGTTACAATGTAAACCTGACTGTCCAATCATGCCCAACTTACATGACGTATGTGAGAACACAAAGAGGGGAATACACAGTAAAAAGTTTGATTTCTAAACGAGGAGCAAACAAGTCGTTTCTTCTGCAGAATATTTGTGTATTCACACAAGTGCAAGCGGACTCAACAACCATCATTGCAGTACATGCAGCTTAAAAAAATATACAAAATAAATTAATAAAACGCCAGTAATGGAGCAAGAACAATTCGATATTTCGACTATTCCAATATTACTAAAAATATCATGATATTAAGAACCAATAAAAACATTGAACATTATTTAAAAATTGCTTATAAGAGGAATTTACAAATATCAGATACTATAAATATAATTTCCATTTTTTTTTTTGTATAAAATATTGACAAACCAGTAAAATACATATTAGGAATGAGTTCATCTCCAGGAGATGGGTAGGTAGCTGAGATGTCTCTCACACATTGCCAAGGCTCTGATAGTTGGAATCCAATTTGATGTGAATACCTTCAACCATGTCAGTCTCATCCTGTTCTTTATCTCAAACAGCCTTCAAGGGCACACCATCATTCTTTTATTTAATGAGTTCTGAATTTTAATTTGTAATTTTCGTGTAAAGTATGAGAAAGTTTAATTATATTGATGTTCATGAATCTTTGATCATTTCCAAATTCCATATTTAACCGTATCTTGTAAAACTGAAAGTCAAGATCATCGTAATGACTGAAATTATCGAGGTTTAAAGAGGGGTTGAAATATAAAATCGAAAATATTTCACGTATTGTGTGTCGCTTTATATACATTTCTTGTTAAACAAATTATTTCATGCACTAGGCAGGATCAGAGGTAGTTCAAGAAAGTTTTGAGAAATCGCGTCATGAGTGCAATCTCAATAGCGGATTGCCTTTAAAAAATATCCGCTGAGCTGAATCAATAAATAAAAACTTGTTGTTCCGTTATCTTAATTTTGACCCCTTCATCTTAGCGAGGACCTCCTATAGCTGTTCCCAATTATGTATTATGCGTGAAGTGTTTATGTTTTTTTTCACTTTATGTATCATTGATATCTTATTTTATATTATTTATGATATATTATCATCTTTTTTTTTATTATATATTTTTGGTTTTAGTGATGATGGGATTCACCATTATAGGGCTTAATGAATAATATAGGACTTTAATTATACGTAATATATAAAACCATAATCATTGAATAAAATTAAAAAAAAAAAAACAGTATACAATGAAAACCCAACATTTCTTTATATCAGCTTTGGGTTCATGGTCGACTTAAGTAACAGATTAATGCTTAGACGTAAATTCGCTTACATAATGCTTATACAATCATCATGTTACTTTACTTCAAATTGAACTCAGAAATTTTATATTTTCATAACTGACTAAACATTATTTTAGGGCGCAGGTGGGTTAAGGCGTTGACCTTAAATCTAAAATAAACCTAGAGCAATTGGTTTGATTCCCTCGTGGGCAATAAGAACACCACGGATACTTGTGACTAAAAATTGGCTTAAGATTATTCGGCAAAACTTTCTTTTATTTTATATTTTGAAATGTTCTGTAAGGGAGAATTGTTTTACTAATTATTCTCTTGGATAACAACGAGTAGTGGACTTTTACCGCTTCAAGATCAGGTAAAAAGAAGATACATAACGAAATGTGAATTTGGATTTTGACATATGTACTTAAAACCAAAGAACAAATGTCGTAGTAGCTAAACTACTTGGTAATTAAGGGGCACATATATTCTTAACTATGCACATTGTATGGATGGGATTGCTTTTTAAGACTTTATTATTTATTTTGTTTATATAGATAAAATTTACCATGCAATATTTAACACCGAAAATCTCAACTTCATTGGTAAATTATTGTTATTAAAGATGGGTTATTATTTTCCTGTTATTGCAATTTTATTTTTATTTATTTTATAGTAAATAGGCGCCGAACTCGGGAGAGTTATTTGTGCCTAGGTGGTCGAGATTCTATTTTCATTTTCCTTCTTGTTGTTCAATAGTCCCTTTCTCCATCCATTTTGTAAAGGACTTATATAATTACCAACATTCAAATACCATTTAAGGCGACTTACGACCATTTTTTCAAAGATTTCACACATTACACGTTAAAGAAATTGGTCTGTAACTGCTGCATGTATCTGGGGGTTTTCCTGGTTTAAGAATTGGAATTACAATGGATTGTTGCCATAATATAGGGAATTTTTGTTTCGAATAAATCTTATAGTAAATAGGCGTCGAACTCGGGAGAGTTATTTGAGCCTTGGTGGTCGAGATACTATTTTCATTTTCCTTCTTGTTGTTCAATTGTCCCTTTCTTCAGATATCCCATCCACTTCTAAGCCCTCCACCATCCTCGCCTGTGTTGTATCTTTCCTAGTTTTCTTTATCCCCAATTATGTGACAAATAACAAAAAAACACAGCAGTATTTGGTTATAATCAATTTGATATATAAGTACTTAACTCACTACCTTGTGTGCCCATATGTTGAATTCCTGTATTATTATATTTCTTTATTTTAACCCGCAATTACTAAAAATTTTAAGAGTTTTTTTATAGAGTTGCTACCATCCCCTAGTATTTCGGATAGTACTTCTGATATACTAAGGGACTTTCTGATGTCCTCAAACCTTCTACACTCAGTGAGTATGTGTGCAACTGTCAGTTCTACTCCACAAGCAATGCAGGTTGGAGGTTCTTCCTTTTTCATTAGGTGAAGGTGTGTTAGCCTTGTGTGGCCAATTCTAAGGCGGCATATTAACACTTCATCCCTCCTTTTAGTGCTTGGTGAAGTACTCCAGGGATTGACACTACTTTTTATAGTGCGGAGTTTATTATCACGCAACTCATGCCATTCGCGTGCCCATTGATCAAGAACCAGTTTTTTTACATTATTGATGGCGTCAGCGACTGAAACTTCTGCCAGTAGTGTGCCCTCACTGATGGCTTTTGCGGCTAAGGCGTCAGCTTTTATATTCCCTTCTATGCCACAATGCCCTGGCATCCACAGAAATTCTACATTTATATTTACATCTTTACATATCGGATTTTTATTGTACATTTTTTTGAAGTGATTTTAGGCTGCTGAATGAGTCAGAACATATTATGCATTTTTTTTTGCTCAATTAACAATAAGTGAAGAGCTGCTTTTATTGCCGTAAGTCCTGCAGTACACACACAACTCATTGGGGGAAGGGAGTGCATCAGAGAGAGATCCTTGGTATATACAGCTGAACCAACACCTCCGTCAGCTTTTGATCCATCTGTGTACAAATGGAAATCTGAGGACGATTCGCAAGACTCTATTTTTCTAAATTCATTAGTATAATAAATCGGTAGGTTACACTTTTCCTATGTTTTTTCAATTCCCAAATTATATTTGGTGGAAATAATAGCCATGGTTTTTATCAAGAACAATTTCTATATTGTCCATCCCATGCTTCCTGATTGTTTCTTTAATAGGATGATTGTAATCGTTATTATTTAGAAATATACCTCTGGCTGGGTGGTTAATTTGTGTCGACACTTTAAAATAATATGCTATGCATAACCAATTTCGTCTGTAATTTAACGGTGCTTCGCCAATATCAGCACACAAGATTATTTCTGGCCTGGATCTGAATGCACCAGATATTCTCAAACCACTGTGTTATCACAGAATCAATCATTTGCAAAACCCTTGGTTGAGCTGTAGAAAAAATGATGCATCCATAATCCAAAAGTGATCTTACCAAACTTTTATAGAGCTTTAGAAGGGATAGTCGATCTGCTCCCCATCCCATTAAATAATAAAAAGTCCGTCACGCAGGGGCTGCGTAAACTAAGCAGATTTCCCACGTAAAGTAATACAATAGAGAAATCTCCATACAAGAGCCCAACAGTTACGGCAAAGAGCCGAACTAGGTTTTGGCGGGAAATTCAAAAATCCGGTATCGGCCCAAATTTAATAAAAATGCAAATATCTCGGTTAATATTCAAGATAGGGAATAAATGTATAGAACAATATTTATAGTAAATTTAATTTGCAATAAGATTAATTTTATACAATTTTTCGATCCGACGCATAATAACGGAGATATTTCGAATTTTCCGAAAATCCCCCCTCTAAACCCCCCTCCCACTGGACCGATTTCAGCCATTAACGAACTTGATCTTTCTTTTTACATAAAACGATTAAATTCCGAGTTTGGTAACGATCAGACAAAAATTGCGACCGCTAGAGTGTTAACAGACAAATATATATATATATATATATATATATATATATATATATATATATATAAAATTTTGAACGGACCTCATTTTCGTCATCTCCTGCGTAGGATCGATGGACATTTGAAGAAATTTTTCGAAACTCGCGTCATGAGTACGACCTCAATAGCTGATTTCCCTTAAGGGAAATCTGCTAAAAAATGTGTTGGACGGTGTGGTTCAGTAATTCTTGGGCTTCATTACAGTTTCGATGCATTAGTAGTGACTAGTGTTTGTTAAATAAAAAAAACATTTTTTTTTTCCTGATTATTATTTGTATATCTCTTCTTTTCTTTTAGTAGATTTATTTTATCATTCATTATATTAACATGTTATAATTTGAATTTAGACCATTATAAATTATAAAAACTGTCACAATTATTTGTTTTTGAAAAATACAGGCCACGTGGATTATCCAGCTGAGTTTTCAGCAACCGAATGTAGTTGGGCAGACCAAACTTCTTTTTCTTCTTGGTTATTTAAGTTTATTTGTATTTCTTGATTCGGTCTATTATGTTTTATTTGGATGTAACACAATTAGAAATGTAGTAAAAGAACAATATAGCTCAATGAGAAAATTACGGTTCATTGGTGTTCAAATATAATGAAAGACATTCATTGTTTGGTGGCCACTTTAGACTATTGAACTGCAGCGGAAACAAAGCCAAGGGGGCGGGGAAGAGATATGGGAGAAGAAGAATGTTTGCTCCCTTTTTGCAGGCCTTGTCTTCGAATAGACTGATTGCTAACAGAGGAGGCTCTAGAGTGAATGAACTTTACTCGCTCTATATTTAGAGCATTCAGTCCTAGGGAGAGAATGAGCCACACATGTCTGGAGCATCTCAAATAATTCTTTGAACACAGCGAGTGGTGACATAAATTCGAGCTTCAATGAAATACTTTTTTCATCTATGACCTCATATTTCAAATTGATATCTGAAGGCATTTAGAGACAATCACAGTTATTTCACTTAAGATGAATGAATTCATAAGTAAATTGCTTCTTTTCTGTTAAACGTACTGCAAATGAGCAAAATACTAAATATAATAGTATGCTCAAAATTAGACCTGACGAAACATTTCCTAATCAATACTCTGATAATTAAGCTCCCCACCCTTGTCACTTTTTAGATAATTGCTTTAGCTTTCAGTTAATGAGTTTGCTAATTTTCGAAGGTTCTTGGAACTTCTTCTTCAGGCCAACCTCCATTGGAGTTTATCATCTGCCTGGGTGGTGTTACCCTGGCCCCCTAGATTTACAATAAACTCTAAAGATCTGCCTCAAGGAGTAATTCGAAAAACCTGTGAACGTTGAAACTTTTGAACATTGGGACAGCAATCTAAAGCTATCAGTACTATGCAGCTATTAGTGCCGCAGATTCATTCCAACCATTAAAAAATGATCTAAGAACGTGAAAATGGACTTCAATACCCCCCCCCCCCTCCTACTCATATCATATTAACAATAAGCTGTTATATTATGAAGCACATTATTTGAAGCACAAATACCAAATATTATCCTCATTGAACTTTTATTTTCTGAGTTAAATGCAAATATGTGGCACACGTGGGAAATCATCACAGTTTACGCTGCCCATTCGTGACGGACTTTTTAGCAGATTTCCCTTAAGGGAAATCAGCTATTGAGGTCATACTCATGACGCGATTTTCGAAAAATTTCTTCAAATGTCCATCGATCCTACCCAGGAGATGACGAAAATGAGGTCCGTTCAAAACTATATTATATATTTGTCTGTTAACACTCTAGCGGTCGCGATTTTTGTTTAATCGTCACCAAACTCGGTATTTAATCGTTTGATCTAAAAAGGAAGATCAAGTTCGTTAACGGCTGAAATCGGACCAGTGGGAGGGGGGGGGTTTAGAGGGGAGATTTTCGAAAATTCGAAATATCTCCGTTACTATACGTCGGATCGAAAAATTGTATAGAACCAATCTTATTGCAAATTACATTTACTATAAATATTGTTATATACATTTATTCTCTATCTTGAATATTAACCGAGATATTTGCATTTTTATTAAGTGTAACGGACGAACTATGACTTCCGCCAAAAGCTAGTTCGGCCATTTCCGTAACTGATCGACACTCGTAGGGAGATTTCTCTATTTTATAACTTTAAGTGGGAAATCTGCTTAGTTTACGCAGCCCCTGCGTGACGGACTTTTTTGTTTTATATAAAAAATGTAGTTGTATTATATCAATTAATTTCTTTACGTATTATTAAATAGCATTTTCACTTTATATTACAGTCGGTATAAAATTAGCTCAGATTCCATGAATACATTTACTTCATTGAACCTTTTCTATGTGAGATGTACTACTGAATAGATGTTTGATGTGTGATATCAATGAACATTCTATGTGCTAGAAGCTTCAGTACTTAATTTGTCTATAACATACTCAAGCAATCAAACTCGCAAATTTCGAAATATTACGACAATATTCGTTAATGAGCAATAGCCGACCATGCGAAGCATTTAGAGATTCGAGAAGGCCTAAATGCCAAATTATTTATTTCTTTGTATGTGTCGGTTTTAAAAAAAGTCCGTCACGCAGGGGCTGCGTAAACTAAGCAGATTTCCCACGTGAAGTTTTACAATAGAGAAATCTGCCTAATAACAGCTGTAGTAGTAAATAACCTCTAAACCTATTCACGAGAGGGACGAATAATTACAAAAACGGCCGCCAGAGCTCACGGCGGAAAGTCCGAACATAGCCACTGCTGCCGAGCACGTGCAGAATACAAATGCAAATATCTCAGTTAATATTCAAGATAGAGAATAAATGTATATAACAATATTTATAGTAAATTTTAATTTGCAATAAGATTGATTCTATAATATTTTTCGATCCGACGTATAGTAACGGAGATATTTTGAATTTTCAAAAATCCCCCCCTCTAAACCCCCCCTCCCACTAGTCCGATTTCAGCCATTAACGAACTTGATCTCTCTTTTTACGTAAAACGCTTAAATATGAAGTTTGGTAACGATTAAACAAAAATTGCGACCGCTAGAGCGTTAACAGACAAATATATTTATATATAGATATATATATATATATATATATGTATATATATATATATATATATATATAGATATATATATATAATTTTGAACGGACCTCATTTTCGTCATCTCCTGGGTAGGATCGATTGACATTTGAAGAAATTTTTCGAAACTCGCGTCATGAGTACGACCTCAATAGCTGATTTCCCTTAAGGGAAATCTGCTAAAATACGATATTTATTAACACAACATGCTCTACAATTGTTGGCCTACACACGTTTTCTCAAATGTGAATATTAACAGAGTTTTTCTTTTGTTATATATTATTTCAGTCCACAGTTAACTTCCACTCTTTTAGCACGACATGCAATTTAAGGATTTGTATACCTAATCATCACACACAATGCTTCTATATACTTACCATTCTTATTTCGGTAGACACGGGGTTTCATGGGCATGCTTTACAGAGATATATTAGATATACGCATTTTGTAGGAGCTACATTAGATAAAGGTAATTTTAGTTTATAGCATCTAGCTAATCTGATGGGCCGAACGTTCAAACATAACAGAGGGAAAGAATATACCCGGCTCTTCCTGAAAAGTTAATCCATCTTGATTCGGATTTCGTGGTCTGATTGTACTACAAAGGTATTTTAGGGAAGCCAAGGGGTTGAGGGAAGCGAGTCAAGTTAGTCAATCTCATTTATTTATAATTCAATCTAAGTTCTCGCTTCAATCAAAAATTCCTCAATAAATCACAGCTCGAAATAAATCATTCACGGTCTTTTCTCTCCACTTTCATCGTTTCTTGTTTCCCCTTGATAACTCCACAATATTCTATTTGTCAAGAGGATTAATATTTACACTCAATTTTGTCCCTCAGCATTTAATTTATTTAATTATTTCCCAGGTTATTATGTCGTGTACTCATACTGTTCTACCTGAATTTCCATCTAGGTTAACAATTACCCGCCTGAGTAATTGGAATTTATTCAGTGAGAAACTCAATAAGTAAAATTTGTAGTTCCATTCTAGCTATAAAATGGAAGTTAATAAATAGCATAACATAGATCGTAGCCGTTTACAAAGTAGTTAATTATATTTTTAAATATACAAATCGTATTAGCAGATTTTCCTTAAGGGAAATCAGCTATTGAGGTATAAGGAATAAGAAAGATTGGCATAGTGAAATATTTTCCCGAAACGGAGTTATAAAAACGTCAAAAAAGATATTTATATGAACCAATATTTGATCGTATCAGGTCTTTCTTGCCAACTGAACAATGAGTAAATATTTTTTGGAACATTTATCAAATGGGTAATATAACCTGATTATTTCCTGTTGGAAACTAAGGTTATAACCTACACGTTTAATCATAGGCTAATTGTATAATGTTGAGAAGACAGAAATAACATATCTCATCCACTAATAAATGAGTTTATTCACATTCTGCTCAACATGTTTCTCTTAAGGCACACGAATTCAATATTAAAATTTAAAAGTAAATTCGCAGTCTATTGTAGGTAAGGAAAAGTACAGGACAAAGGTCAGCACAAGTTCGGTAATATTCAAAATAGCAGCTTTTGGACTAATCAGCTGAAAAATGAAAATGCTGTAGTTGACTAACGCTCAAATGGTTTCTTGAAATAGCTGGTAGGGCGCCATTTATTATGAGGGCTGGGTTTGAAGGACGGGAGACACAAGTACCGTTTTTCGGACAAGACTAATGCTCGTTTTCACATCTCACTAAAGTAGTGCAAATCGAGCAATAGTTACTCAGGTACTTAACGTAATACACCAGAACGCTTAAAAAAAAACAAAAAAAAAACGCATACATATTCTGTAAATAAGTCTTAACTTGCGATTACAACAAAACATCCGCAAGGTTTTGTTAACTTTATTAAATAAAGGAATAATTACCCTTAACGTAGTATACTACTAGAAGCTGTGAATTGCAATGCAAGATAACCAATTTAACACTATAATCAATAGTGGTGTAAATAGAAAGGAACAAGAAAATGATATTTCGGTAGTCCATATATTCACCGTATTGGGAATTGAAAAATCTTAATACCTCCCCAAGGCCGATTTCAGCCATTACCTAATGTACTCTTTTGTCTCCCAAGGAACGTCGAGATTGGTGTTGATCAAATAAAAATCATGTAGTTTAGGACGCAAAATTTGAAATGGCGACCGAAAAAATAGCATATATTTCACACAGTAAGTGATCAAAGAAAACGATATTTGCAAATTATGCTTCGAATAAAGTGGTTCATAATATAATAGCTTATTACTAATAAGACATTAGTAAGAGTGAGGGTTTACTGAAGTCTGAAAACTAAAAATTCAAAAAAGCTAGAGAGAAAATGTAGATAACAACATTTATAGCATATTATATTTGCAATAACATTGGTTCTATAGGAATAACTTTAACATAACACGACAATAATTATAATTTAAAATAACATGACAATGATTGTAATAGTGCATAGCAATAATTATTGTAAAATAATTTAAGTTGCAATAACATAGTGGTAAGTGGCAATAACATAGATTTAACAAAAAATAGCAATAATTAAAATAGTGTATAGCAATAACCATTGTAAAATAATATAAGAACCACAGTACAACAATTATAATATAGTTTAACAAACAAATACACCATACTATAAATATATAAAACATACAAAAGGCTGTGACCCTGCTATGTAAACAAAACAAGGAAGGTTACTATAACCCTAGTCATAGTGCAATAAGAATGTATAATAGTCTATAAATATATTTAGTCTTGGTAAGTAATAATAAGGAGAAAACACCCTTTTATAACAATGTATAACAACAATGTGCAATATTATAATGTAGTACATGTAATTTTTACAGCCCTGAGGAAGAGAAAATAAAGATTCTCGAAATATCGGCATAAACTAAGATTCATTCACCAACATTGACCAAAACTCCGAAAAGAACAACACACCACATATAAATACAACCTGGTCGACACAACAGCACAATATATATATATATATATATATATATATATATATATATATATATATATATATATATTGGTCTGTTAACGATCTAGCGGTCGCAATTTTTGTTTGATCGTTACCAAACTCGGCATTTAATAGTTTTATGTAGAAAGGAAGATCAAGTTCGTTAATAGCTGAAATCGAACTAATGGGAGGGGGGGGGTCTAATGGGGGGATTTTTGAAAATTCGAAATATCTCCGTTAATATGTGTCGGATCGAAAAATTGTATAGAATCAATCTTATTGCAAATTAAATCTACTATACTTAAATATTGTTCTATACATTTATTTGGTATCTTGAAAATTAACCGAGATATTTGCATTTGTATTGTGTGAGTGGTCAGCAGAAGTCGGTATATTCAGTACTTTCCGCCGAAAGTTCGGCCGTTTCCGTAACTGTTCGTCCCTCGTGAATTGGTTTAGAGATTCGTTACTACTGCCGTTATTAGTAGGCAGATTTCTCTATTGTAAAACTTCAAGTGGGAAATCTGCTTAGTTTACGCAGCCCCTGCATGACGGACTTTTTCTCATCTCCTGGGTAGGTTTCCGTTAAGGCAAATCTGTAAAAAGTGTTACAGTAAGACGGGCACGCTAGATATGACATGGGTCCTTTTTGAAGGGGAATAAACAGTCCACGGCATAGACATTGGGCGTAGTAATAATCATTATGGTTTAGATTATCAGGCCGTCATAGAGACGAATTTGCATCGATCCCCTCCCGACTCCATACTGCTTCTATCTGCTAAGTCATCTCTGGACATTACTGCAACTCTTGTACTATGAATATTGTACCATGTTTCGCACATGCCCCTTTCTGAATAAATTCCAGCAGCTAGACTAAAACACAATGTAATGAATGGTTATAAGGTTTCTGTTAGAGGCTTCTTAAGTTATTGGTATTTAAATGGTAAGAAGAAAACATTTTCCGAAGTTCACAATCTCGAAATCTGACATCTCTAAAGGAAAATCTGCTAAAATAATCATTATTGTTATATACATTAGAAGTTTCAATATTGTAAAAAAAACCCTCTAAATTATAACAACATAATCCAAATTACACACTTTATTATTACTGTGCTTCTTGTGTAAATGAAGTTCAACGATTTTTATGACAGTTGTTGCAGCAAATGTGGGATATTTATTTATTTTTTTTGTTGTCATACGATTGGTTGCGATTTACATACTTCATAAAATAAACCAAATGGTAAAAAATTCTCCAAATTGTTGAATGTATTAAATATAAATCAATAGTTGCTGCTGGGCATTATCACTAGTGGAAAATAAAATAAGAACTAATTAAATAAAAACTTTTAAAACAGAGAAAATTATTGAACGAGAAAAGTCGTGAAAAGTAAATAGAAACATAAAGCGAATAATTAACAAAACACAAAAAACTAAACACAAGTTCGACCAGATTGTAAGGTAGGACTATGATATGTCGTCTTCTGCAGTCAGTAAGTAAGTGTTTTATAGTTTGTAGTCTATTACATAGGGAACAAGTTGGGGGTTCAGATTTTGCCATAAGGTGCTTATGTGTTAGACGGGAGTCGCCATGTCGCAATCGAACAGGAACCACCCCTTCTCTTCTTGAAGTTCGATTACTTGATGACCATTCCACCGTTGTATTTTTGATTTCCCTTAACTTGCAGTCTATGATAACCATTCTTGGCCCCAGTTTTGTACAATATTGTTTTTGTAGCAATGTAGTGTGTCAGTTAGTGTTATTTGAGTTATGGCTAAGTCACTTTTGGTTGTTGCAATGTTGGCTTGTGTATCAACTATTGTGCTCTCAGTTACCAAAATAAAGTGACTTTCTTATTTTTCAAATGTAAGTTATAAAGAATGGCCTTTATATTGGTTATGACGGGATTATAGGTGTTAACCGCTAAGAGTTTTTGCAAACAACTCAAGGAGTCTGTAAACAATGTGACGTTGTTGTGTGGTGCGTCGTTAATTTCTTTGAGTCCCAAATGTATCGCTGCTAGTTCAGCAGTGTAGTTACTTGAGCAGTTTGGGAGACGAAGCTTGTGAACAGTGTTTTCAAGAATGAAGGCTGAGCCGCATTTTTTATCATATTTAGAACCATCCGTGTAAATGAATAAGTGTGTATGGTTGTTTGTGATGAACTGTTGATAGGCCTTATTATAAAATGTTGATGATAGAGGGTCCTTTTTATTACATTTTTTTAAAGTTAAATTCACTTGGAAATTTCTTATTCTCCATGGAGGAATTTTAATAAAGTTAATTGGAAAGATATTGCATTTGGTTAATTTATTCCTCTGTAATATATCGTAGCGTCTGATGAAAAGAGGCCTCTTCAACTTCTCGTTGATGTAATATATGTTTTCATTGTTAGACATTAAATGATATCAAGGTGATGAAGTATTGAGAAATTGTATTTTGAGTCCATGTTTTATAATAATGATAGAGAGTCGGTGTGATGGTGGTATTTCTCCCGTTTCGGCATATAGGGCTGCAATTGGTGTGGACTTAAATGCACCAGTTGAAATTCGTAGGCTTTGGTGTTCTAAGGTTTCTCTCATTTTCAAAATGTTAGGGTTAGCAGTGGAGAATACGATGTTTCCATAGTCATACTTCGATAATTCATAAGCATTGATTTTCTATTTGTACCCCAATGTGTGTTAGCCAGAACTTTTAGGAGTTTCAATTTGTGTTTTGCTTTATTAGTTCCTGATTTAATGTGGAGTACCCAAGTAAGCTTTTTCTCAAAAACTATTCCCAGGAATGTTATAGTTACAGTTTTTGGTATTTCATTTAAGTAGAGGTATAGGGTGGGGGCGTTTACAGGTTTTTTTGTAAAAAGTATGGCTTTTGTTTTCTGAGTAAAACATTTCAACCCATGGTCCATGCTCCACTGTTCTAAATTGTGAATAGTATCTTGGATAGGTGTTATTAGTATGTCTATTGGCATCGAGATACCATAAATAAGAAGGTCGTCAACGAATAGGCAGTATTGAACATCAATAGGAATGTAATCACAAATGGTGTCTATTGCTATATTAAAAAGGGTCGTGCTCAAGACACATCCTTGAGGAAATCTTCTAGAAGTGTAGTATCAAATGGGTCTTTAGGTGGCAGATAAATATTACAAACAACAAATAGTTACTTTATATAGGATATAAACGGTGATTGCTACTGCCTATAACGAGGTCCGTAAGTTCAACGGTCCAAAGTAAATATTTTTCTTGACAAAGATTCCAAGTCCATTAGAAGCTTTTGCTCCGAGCGTATGATGCCGCATATGAAAAGAGTATCCAGGAATATAAATCTCTTTATTAGGGAGTGTATGACTTTCCTGGAGAGCAAGAACATCGAAATATGAATCTCCACGGAGGAGTTTTAGTTCACCCAAGTGCCACTCTAAGCCGTTCATATTCCATTGAAGTATTTCCATGAAGCGATATGTTTACTCAAAGACAATGTCTAGTTAACAACTGTAATTTATGGTTCAATATGAAGATTGAATCTTAATGGAAAATTAAATAGTTGTTATGCTTATACGTATATTTAGCCACTTGTTGCTTTAAGCTTGAAGTATTTGCGTAATAATACATACATAAGGTTAGTTGTGATAGTAAGGAGCCTTGGAGTCCACTTGCCGGGAGCATATCGAACCAGAGACTCGATAAGCTAGTGACGTCTGTCTCTGACGCACGAACTCTATATCTCGCCATTTTAAGCCTTGTTTCTTCACAATTCTTACTGCTTTCTCAATAAAGAGTATAATAAAAGTAGGATACTCTGACCTTTTATGGAGCTCAACATCTCATGAATGATTTTTCTGAAAATGTTTAAATTTAGCTCATTTTCCTTATGGGATTTTTAAAAAGATTCTTCAAGTGCTCCTTTATCTTCCCTAGTAGATGATAAAAATGACGTTCAAATTTATAACTATTTGATTGTAATTCAATGCTTAAACAACTGTAATTTTTGATTGACTGGCATATAAACGTTTCATGTTAAATTGAAGGATAAGTTGGAGCGGTAAGGATAAATAGTCAAAGCGAAAGATAAAAAGTTCATTGTACAAACTTTTCAATAACGTGTGGAAAATAAAACGTCGGCATAAAAATCTTGCTAGTCGCATTCGTGCATCTAATACACTCGTTATCTTAGGTCATTATATATCCTAAAAAGACTAGATTCAATAGGTAGTTTTTTTTGTATATTATCCTTAGGGTTGATTCGAATATATCGTGTGTTTTAGTAATTCTATTTATTGAACAGCTCCAAAATTAGCTTGTGTTTTTACAATGAAGTGATTCCTTCTATCGTAATGAACTCGCACGAGCTGGTTATGACACACAACTGAATGCATCATCCTAAATTCTCTATTTCTAAGTAAACATTCAATGGGTAAAAGTGGAGGTTTACTGAAAGCTGAAAACAAGAAAATAACAATTTTAGAGCATCAATGGCTTAAGAATAATGTACATGCATTATAACATTTTTTGGCCTGACGAACTATAAACTATTAGGACTAGAGTCCTTCTCTCTGCTCATTATGGAAATTAACCTAGATATGTTCCAACCATTTTGTTAACTCATTCTATTCATTTTTATTAAATGGGAACACACTTAAGGTTAGAAATTATATCCAAATTCGCCTTTGTAGAAAACCCTAAATAGAGTCCTAGATTTCAAAAATGCAGTCACCGTAGACAGATATAAAGTGCCTAGACTGTAGGTAATGGCTGCCCTGATTTTGGGCCTGTTTGCAAAACATTTATTCAGTTTGCCTGAATAAGAATGGGATTGGCTATTGGGATTTGGTAGGTCAGAAGAACAGGAGATTGAAGGGAGGGGAGCGGCGCTCCTTTATTGCAGGGCAGGAAGTTGACACGGTTCACGGCGTACGTGTCCGTGACTAGCTTCCTGTGACGCCTTCTCTCGCATACATTAAAATGACAAGAATCTGACAAAGATCCGAAATGTATGTTGACGTTGTCCTCCAGTAGAAAATGTTCGTTGTATAGACGGGTACCGGATTCAGGGACTTATCTGGAAGTTTATGTCACATTAAGCGCCTTTTCAGTAGTGGCTTACTAGTTGTTATTTAAAATAAGTAGTCCTTAAATATTTTAATTTGTTCAAGTGGTTTATGCACGGAAAACCAGTGGATGTTTTTGAAGATTCAGTGGAATGAACTGTTATTTGTAATGGGTCGTATTGAGAACATACCAATGCTACAAGTCTATCCACATGACTGCATTTTCAGAACATCCTGACCAAAGTAAGCTATTAAAAGTAAAAAACTCCGACTAGAGGCCTCAAATATTTGCGCCATTGTCATTGTGTACCATTTTACAATGGTAAAGTATTTCTAAGCAATTTATGATTATTAGATATTTAAGGGAAACCGAAGTTACGGGCAATCATGGGACTTGGCTTTTCTCATCTTCTAACTCTCCCAACTACTCTTTTAACAGCTTCATTGATTATATTCGACTATTATGATAGCAGATCATCTTGAGCAAACGAGTCCTCTTGGAATGTTAGTGGTTGAGAGAAAACCTTTTGAAGTTCTTCCAACTTCTTTTACTTAACTTGTTCTTTTAAGTTTTCTTAGTACTTAACTAATTACAAAAAAAAATATATTACCCATTTTACACTATTTTGGAAATTGGAACTATTTGTAATGAATAAGGTTACTACTTATCAAACAAAAGGAACTACCAAGAGGAGGATTAAGGACTACCAAGGGACGTCTTCCCCTCCTGTTCACTACTCCGTCCAAACATTCTATTTTTAGTAGATTTTTCTTAAGAGAAATCATTGAGGTTGTACTCATGATGCGATTTTCGAACAATCTTAATTGCCCATCGATCCTACCTAGGAGATGACGAAAACAAAGCTTCGTTCAAAATTACATTTTCCTAACCTTCTTGGTAGATCGTGTTCAAATTGAACAAATTGCTCGAAACTTGCGTCATGGATACAGCCTCATTAGTTAATTAGTGCCTCACGAGTACAACTTCAATAGCTATATATAAACGCTCCATGTAAAACTAAAGATCTAGTTTTTTAACGTCTACGGAGTAGGGGGGTTTATAGGGTGGGGGAATAGAAAATACAAAATATTTTTGTCATCCCACTCAGAAAATAAGCGAATGTATCATGCTCCGTCTTATTTCATACTTATACAAAATTATTGTTTTCAACAGATCATTAGTAGATGAGATACTACGTATCTCATATAGATACGTTGTGTGGTGATGTCAATTAAGATTGTATTTATGGACTCGAAAATGTTATTTGATTTATACCTTACTCGATATTTGACCGTTTCATTCCACACAAAGACCATATACGGTAATGGATGAAATCGGAATAGGAAATGGGGGGGCGACGGTTTAGAAGGGGGAATTTCGAAAATTCAAAATAACTCTGATATTACTCGTCGAATCAAATAATTATATAATAAAAAAAATTGTATAGAATCAATCTTATTGCAAATTTAATTTTCTATAACTGTTGTTATGTATATGTTTCTCTCTATATTAGCCGAGATATTTCCATATTTTACTTTCCGACCATCAATAAACCGCCACTTCAACTCTTGTCATATTAACAATAAGCTGTTATGTCATGAATCACTTCATTACAAGGTTAAATACCAAGTATTGTTTACAGGAGATTTTTATAATACGAGATACTTGCAAATATGTTCTGTTGAGCAACCCCCCCCCCCACCTGTTGTTGTATTACTAAAATTAGAGTGATTGAGATAGAAATTATACTGATTCATTATAAAGTACTGTACTAGATATAGTGAAAAGTTTTAAATAAAATTAATATATTATAATCAGATATATTTGTGTATTTGTTTTATTTACGGTCAAGAATATTTATAGGTATCTATTCAGCTCTGGTAGGTTGGCTGACCTGTTTATTTATAAATCAGACACTTTTGTTGTACGGGTTATTAAAATGTAAATTGACTTAAAGATATCCAGTTATCATTTGTATTTATTCAGTTAATATTCACGGTGGTGTTATGTGCTTCAAGAATGTAGATTTATCTATTGTAAAACTTCACGTCGGAAATCTGCATGGGTTACGAATCCCTGACGTGACGTACATACGTTTTCATTACATTCCTCCCTTAGAACCCCCTCAGCTCATCCCTAGAAATTGGAATATAGCTTATATTCATGGAGTATTTAATGCTAATTCAAATACCGAGTTTTGTTCAGTTCCGTTTAGTCATATGAGCTAAATAAAATTGTTGACTCACGCTATAGTTTTTAGCGTATATCTTGTTTATCAGTTTATTCGTTATACAACAAACGTATACATAGCAAAAGATACTCTAAATAACAAAATAAACAACTTTTTTTTTGAGCATATTTGCTGAGAAATCAATAAGAAACGAACTATCGCAATTATTCGTTTCAGACCTCCCTTAAAACCCCCACTCCTGCTAATCTCTGAGAATATTAATATTGCCTAAAGTCTAAGTCTGATTAGTAGTAATGCACGTACCGGATTTCTTTTTTCAGAGAAAGAAATAAGAGAAATATGCACATTAGAAAAGCTAGGAAAAGGTTATTAATAAAAATACAGAAATTAAACATCTGAATTATGAAAAAATTAAATAAAGAAGAGTTTGAAAAATCATAGAATTTTAGTTGATGTTTTTTATATTCTGATGGATCAATTTTAATCGACGACTGACCTGTGATGTAGCTTCTAGTAAGCCAACGCCTGACTACGCTAATGGAAGGTCGTATCACATATGTAGTTGTTTCAATGCCTTTATTTACGAAGTAAAAGACGTATATGATCGCAAAAATTGTTGGTTTTCAGATTTCAATGGAATTATTTTTTTGGGCCTCCCCCTCCCATTTTGAACCGTCTATCCTTAAAATGTTGAAAAACATATTGTTACGTTTATTACAAAAATAATAAATATTGGTTATTAGGGTTCTTTTGGTTTAAAAAATTAAGCACTCAAGCTTTAGAGTTTTTATCACTGTTTATTTAACAATGCACTACACACTTGGTAAACTATTCTTTAATACTACTCACAGTACGCACTGATAACTTCACTTCTTATTTACACAGTACAATACTCATGATCACGCGTATCACTGAAGATCACAAAACACGGCACTGCTCTGATCTTCACAAGGAACACGCCATTGCACTGTTCTTCGGATAAACACGTCACTACACTTATCTTCACATATAACACCGTACCTCACTGAAACTAAAATGCACTGTTCACTAAAGCTGCACTGAACGAGCTGTTATTCACTGGAAGATGACTGATAAACTAACTGTCGTGTTTCGTTTTTTTTTTACCCAAGATCCAGAGGGAATTAGATGGCGGTTGGGAGACAGAGTGACCTGCCATGGTTGTCCCAACAGTTCCCCTTCTACTGAACACTCAGATTTTCTATTTTAAGGGGGTGTTGTGAGTTGGCGAGGGGATAATAGAACTAAGGTTGTGGGTGACCCGGTATCTGGCGGTACCGGGTGGGTGGTGAGGATAGGAGAAAACGAAAGAAGAGAGGATAGGGATAGTAGGAGAGGAGGTAGGAAAGAAGAGAAGAAAGACTTATAGATAAAAGAATAAACCTAACTTAAGACTAAGACCACCGCAAGCCGGTCACAAGCCCAAGTACAACAAGCCGTCGCTGTGAGCGAAGGAAGTGAGGAAGACGCCGAATGTAATAAAATCTAAACTAGACTAATCTAACTAATCCTAATTAAAATAAAAATAGAACTAAAATAAAACTAGATATCCTAACCTAACCTAATCTATACTAAACGGCCATATGATGGTTGTAAGATGTGCTCCCGTGCCCGAGCAGTGTCGTGAGTATTCAACAGCCGGTAATGTCGACTAGGGGTTCGACCGCCTTCCGCCAACATACCGGCTGAGGAGGGGGTTGGAGAGAGGAATATAAGGGATTATCCATATATCGGAGGGAGTCATAAAATTTGATATGGCGGCGGGAGATGGTTTGGGAAATGGGTTCGAGGTCTAGGGTAGGATGGATTATCCGGTTGGGGGCTCGTTGGAGGGAGGTATGCCGGACAATCTTACGGACGAGTCCGTTCTGAAAGGATTGGAGGTCGGATAGGGAGGTTTTGGTAAGGTATCGGAGGATAGGGGATCCATATAGGAGGGAGGGTTGGATTACGCCTTTAAGGATTAAAAGTTTTAGGCTGAGGCTGAGGACGGGAGAGGTGAGGAGGTAATTGAGGGACCGGTATCTATGTTTGACGGATTTGATGGTGTTATACTAACTGTCGGGGCGAGCTGGGCCGATTTTATATACGGGCGGAGAGATCAAAGGGAAAGAGCCCAGACTGGCTTAGATCGCAGACAGGTGACGTCGAGAACATTCCTTGGCGCCAACGGTCCTGGTCCTTCCATCGGACGGTTCCTTTCATCTACTTCGTACTTCTTAAATACGTGATTAACTCTGTAAACTTTTTCATGTTCGTAGTTTTCGCAACACTATTTAAGACTGTACACCTCTCATTTTTATAGAAATCGACTAAGTGGCACGGTGAATGTTTAGAAGGAGGTTTGATTTTTACAAATCAAAACATTTTGTTATACAATTTAATTAATATAAAAGGTGGTGCTCACATCAAATTTCGTTGTCCTGGGGTCCCTTGATAAGGCATCAACTGGACGTGATGCTTGTAGGGTTATAACATGATTTTACTTTTCATTTGAATATTCCTTAACTTGATCTTCCGCCATATAATATATCTATGGTGAGTTTCATTTCAGTTTGATTAATAATAAATAATGGCCCAGTGGGTAAGTAGGAAGGCCTGATCATAGCTATAGCGTATAATACGTGGGTGATACGCGGGTTTACGCTGTGTTATAAGGAAGACCGCCCTGGGTTTATTACTAGGGCCTGTTTGGTTGTCCCCCAATAAGGAGCTTTCATGTAAATGGTTGCCCATGCTTATTTTCCACCATTCTCCCCCATTGTACTTTAAGGCGTCCTATATGGTGGTAGAGTTAATTTACACAAAATTAGTTTGGAGCCGTTGTTAGGGTAAACTATGCTTTTGTGCGCCCAATAATGCATTAATGAACCCTAAAAATAGTCTATTTCAAAATGTCCTAAAATCAAAAATGTCCCTAAATCAAACTTATATAGCTTGGGTATATCAAACTTGCATAGTTATTGCTGGAAGAAAAAAATTCACGAAGATCTTCGTGTTTTTACTTCTATGGGTATTAATTGTTTACTTCCAAAATTCGTCTTGTTCTTATTTGGGAAATTTTGGTCATATGGACTTATTAACAAAAGCTATTGGAATTATATTTCTACTGGATTATCCACCAGCCACTCATTTTTAGAGCACCTGGAATAAGATCCTTGGTTCTAATGAACTATGTTAATTCATATGAAGGGCTTTCCCATAGTTTTCTTCTTATTCGACGTGAGAAGGAAATGTGCAATTGCTTAGATTGAATAGTGGTTTGAGGCAGTCAGCAGGCAGACCTGGTTGTAGATGCCTCTGGTGAAAGTGGTCGGCGGTTCCTCCCTTTCACTCGTCCCACGATTTCACTTTCACCAGCCAACCACCTACCATTACTCTGGGTCCGGGTCTGTTAGAGATTAGGGTCACCTCAATAGTTCGCGGCCTCTCGTTGATATTCACCTTTCTGAAGTTCAAACACCAACTTTCTATTTGGCTTATGGGTCATTTAATATCAAACTAGAAACTATCATTTAGTTAGTAGACAAGGGCCATTAAATAGAATTAAATAGAACAATTTGGTTAACTCAGACTATACAAACTTCTGGTATCCACCCGAGAGTAAAAATGGTCTCCTCTTTCGAAGGTAGGTCATAAATGCACGCCAAACCATACGTATTTGTGAAAGGTGTACACCATTAATTATTTAAGTTATTTAACTTTACTCTATAAGCTTCTTAAATTCAATTCTTTGCTCCTCATAAAATACAATAAACCATATGAAGGAAGTTTTGAGATATTAAGTATTAAGTGTGTTAGAAAAAAAAATATTCTCTAATGTTCATTTGTCTGTATCCCTACATGTCTCTATGTGTTCATTCAAAATCTTTGGGGCTTTTGCTCGTTAACCTAACATCTATTGAAATATTAATAAAGGCGGGTCCTTGTCACTGATAATTCCAAAGCAGGTTAAGCTATTGATGATAGAATATTATTTTGTTATCAAGCACTTCGTTTGTGCAAATAAAATGGCCCCAGAAGAAGCTGTATGTATAGCATAAAATATACTACATATAGAGCTAATGATAAATATATACTTATTGATGTCATTTATTAATTGTGCGTGCTTGGGACCGTAGAATCTTGAAAAATTAATATTATTAATTTTTTTTTGATATATTTGAAGAGAATCAGTAATGAAATTGCGGCGGAATGTTAATTAACTGGTTTAGTCATCTTTTTTTGAAGGCCTTAAGGGAAATCTGCTAAAAACATATAAGCTGGCATTATTCTGGAATAGAATATAAACAACCATACAGAAACGTAAGAAACTAATACAGAATTCTACAAACTACAAAGTTTTTGCTAGAACATAGGCGAATAAAGAAATATTTCATGTTGCCGAATACGGCAAATGTCCATGTCGTTGTGCTATGAAGCATGTGTGGATATACTGCAGTATGTAATACAAGTATTTGACCACGAGAGAAACACTGACAAAACAAATCTTACTTAACGGAGGAAAGTAACTCCAGAAAGTAATTCTCCTAAGAAAACGAGGTTCATTCAAAACTTTGTATACAGGCTGCCAAGAGACGCTTGAACGTTGCAACAATGGATGAAGACGTTTGGAACACCGGAGAAATGTTGTGAATAATCAAGTGAGCTAAGATCCACCACGAATGCTCAGCAAAGTGCTTAAAGCAGTATTAAACGTTTTATCTAAAACTAAAGACCACTTTCCTTAATGGCTGAAATCGGACTGGGAGAAGGGGAGTTTAGAGGTGTCACCCGAAAACTCGAAATTCCTCTGTTATTACGGATAATTGTATATAACTAATCGTAAATTTCCTATCCATGTTGTTAAAAGCATTTTCCACTGTATCTCGAATATTGACATAGATATTTGCAATTTATTATTATTCAGTTATCAATAAACCCCAAATCTCACCCGATTTTCAAATTAAGTAATTGAGTCAGTAAACATATCATTTCAACTTGTATTCGAATTCCTGTTTACTTTGGAATCTGACTATGGGAAAAATAGAGAATAGATGATGAGTTGAGAAACAATATATGACACACCACCTCGTTGAAAATCTGATAAGTTTACGGAGGGACTGCACGACGGACGTTTGGGGGGGGGATGAATATTTGTACTTTTATTGTATGTTTAATAGTGAATACAATCCATGTGATAACCCATGAGTTTCGAATTGGAAGTAATTGATTTGAAGCCACTTAACATTTATTATCATGACTCTATAGCAGTTCATTAGTTCACTTTAGTTCCCAGAAAATAATTAAGGCAAAACATAAAAGTAACTGCCCAGGCAGGAAATATAGATAGATTGTGTATATTGAGACACTGCGCATAACATTCACACTCATTATTCAGTCCAAATATCTTTCGAGCAAAGCCGAGTATCTGAGCTACTATCTTATATATAATAATGAATGTTTGTCTGTATGTCCTTTATAGAATCGTAAACGGCTGAACCGAATTTTATGAAACTTGGTATGTATATTACTACTAAAACAAGTTAGGGTTCTGGCTGTATTAATATTCTCTGAGACGAACAGGAGTGGGGGGGGCTGATTTTAAAAATAGCATTATTTCTTCTCCTATTGGTTTTTCAGCAAATATGCACATAACAAAAGTTGTTTATTTTGTTGTTTAGAGTAACTTTCGTAATATACACTTTTGTCGTATACCGAAGTATAAATGACTTATACGCTAAAAACTATAGTGGGAGTCAACAATTTTATGTCGCCCAAAAGACTCAACCGAACTAAACGAAACTCCGTATGTGATTTGGTATGAACACCTCCCTGATTATAAGCTATATTAAAATTTCGAGGTACTAACAAGAGTGGGGGTTATAAGGGAGTTATCAAATATAAAATCGTGATATTTCGTAGTCTATTCATTTTTCACCAACGTGCATATAACAAAAGTTGTTTGTTTTGTTATATAAAGAAACTTGTGTTATAAGCTTTTTTGTCGTATAACGAAGTATAAATGAGGTATACACGAAAAACTATAGAAGGGGTCAACAATGTTATCTCTATGTTATGTGTTGGGCTCGAAAGACTAAATCGAAATGTTTCGTTTCCAATTTTTTTTTTGGGAGGGGGAACGTGCACATGACAAAAGACGTTGAATTTGATATTTGTGGCTTTTGTTTATACATCTTTATAGTAATTTACAAAGCAAGCAACTTGCATAGACGTTTTGTTATAGTCATCAATGCGTATCCATGTATGAATTTATTCAACTAAGTATCCCGAAGGATTAATACACTTTCATTAACTTAACAGCCAATATCAGGTTGAATGAATACCAGAGTATATTGTCATGCCCCCCCGCCCTCTCTTTCCCACACATTAATTAATCAGAAATGTCAGTTTCTCCTTAAATGTATTTAATAATTTATTTAATTAATATAGAAAAATTAATACAACAAACGCTTTTGTATTGTGAAGAAAATGTGTTAAGAATTATTAACATAAGTTAACAAAACTGATATCTTAAAAAAGTGGGATGTTTGTTGGCAACAGTGATTGTAGGGAGGAGAGGTGGAACACTTCCTTTCTGCCCTCTCGCTGCTAACCTTATATTTCAGCGAGTTGTTTAAACTATTTAATTAATTATTTTAATCTATCGATTAATTCTTTTCATAGATTATCGTATTAACCATATGGATAATATGGTCTATTATGTCTATTATGAATCTATTATTATGTTATATATAAAAATAAATACATGCACTGGAAATGGGTAATATAAAAATATTGAGTATTTTGTAGAATTAAGTACAAAACAAATACTTCTATTATTAACATATCCCCAGCACACCGGACTCGGATGTAAATCCTAAGGTATTGAGACGAGAAAATGTAAACATATTGTACAAAGTAAAGCCTTGCCAAAAAATACCATCATCATTCAGCCTCAAATGATTTCCAGGGCGAAGCCTGGTACCTTAGATAGTATTATATAAATGTAATATACTTAAAAACGGTACATAACCAATATTCTTGGACAACATCGTTTGAGGTCACTGGAGATGAAAGGAAGCTTGATCTATAGTAGATATCTAACAAAATCTAGTTTTTTTTTTTTTTGGGGGGGGGGGGTGGGTCTCCTGATACGGTAGCAATTTAAGCTTTACAATTGTGGGTTCATTGCATTTTCTGTAACCTTGAATAAACCTCTAGTCCCCCTCATACTCATAAGACTTTCACATCAGACTATTACATCATCACTAAATAAGTATCTTATATCAAGCATACTTTTCTATCTTTTTTTCAAAGAGTTCTTACAAAGGGGAAAATAGAGGTTATATGAGATAATCCTTTTCTTTTTTCATTCCGATATACAGGAAATCTTCGTTTATTCACTACTGCATAGAATAATTAAATATATTCTACATTTTACTTTGTTTTTTTTTACATTTAGCATTCATTCCTTCTGAATTCATAAAAGACGTTCTGTGTTCCTTACATAATCAAGACACTGCGACTGTCCGAGGATTAATTTGATAAGGCCTATTGAATTGTAAAAACGAGGAGGCGGCTCCTATCTGACGGAAATTGATCTCATCCATGATTCAAAAGCGGAGTCTACTTTCCTAAAGCAGTCTTATCCTCTCCCCGGGTATTGTTTTCTTCAGTTTTCCTTTTCTAATATAACCAGAGAGCTTCTCTGAGAAAACTTACCCCAGAAGAAATTTCTATTCTGCTTTATTCACAGTACTCAAAGAAATGCTGGGACATTCAAAATGAAAAACTAGGTATTTGGATCGAGCGTGGTATCCAAGTATAACGCTTCCTAACTAATGCTAAATAGAAAGAGTAATAATATACCTATAATATTCTTAGTGATGGCCGCTGTTGAAGTGATATGTCACATAAGGATAGTTTCAACAGCGGTAATCACTAAGAATATCCATCGAGAATAGTGTGGACGTGAACTGGAAGTGTGGAAGGCATTGACAAAGGTAATAAATTACACCAAAACGTCGGCAAGCTGAACCGTAGTTTTATTTCAACCTTAGTGACCGAGAACTCATCACATAAGGATAAATATACCTTTAGTAATAAAGTTATATTTTTTTTATGTTATTATTTCCAAATATGAATGCATTTATTTTATTTAGAAAAGAGTTACTAAAGAGATTAATGGTTTAACAGTGGCAAAATAATTAATACATTGTTGTTTATGAGTCTACAATTATAATTATGATTTATAGTTCATTCGTTACACGGAATAGGATATAACCTTTGCTCTTCTGTGCGATTACAAGAATTCATAACAGTTGTTAATCTTATTTGGTGTTCTACTTGTATTTGCGTACGCCCCCAGGGTTCGGCAATTTCCCTTCAAAATAAATGAAAATCAAATATCTATGTTTATCGTATGTTAACCCTAGAACTACCAAGGGGGGGGGGGGCTCCTCGAGCCCACAACTTTTTGTTTTTGTTCCCTATCACCCAATTTTAATGGGATATTTTTGATATTTTATGTATTTCTATGTTGAGAAAAAAATTTTTTTTTGACGTGTGGGCTCGAGGAACCCCCCCTTGGTAATGCAAGGGGTAGTTATACACTTAAGTACCAAGGGGGGGCTCCTCGAGCCCACTGATATTTAATACTACTTTTAACTAGTAATTCAAGTGTTATTAATTATATTGCTCAAATAATAATTACTTTGATGTAATTTTAACATACACAAACCTTCTCAAGTTTTTTTTTTCTCAAAAAAAATATATATATTCTCCCCATATAATTTTTTTTCATATAAAAATATATTACTGAGATGGTTATAATTATTGCTCCTGATAGGTACTTTTTTAGAAAAGAGAAGATTTTCTAGGTTGTTCCCAACTAGGGGAACAGTTAGTCCATGCTGCATCCTGGATAAACACTCGGAAAAAAAAAATATTGTGCAAAAGCACCGATAATTGCATTACGAATCTGATAATTATATTTTCTTAAATTATTATTCTATTAGAATGTTATAATAACTTAGATATAGATAACTTTTTATTCTAACAATGTTTAGATATGTTCCTCCAGTAGAATAAAATTACATTTAATTTAAAGTCATCCTTTTTTCCCCATCCGAATTTTTTTTTTAATTTATTTTTATTTTTGTATTTATTTTTTTTTTTTTTTATTTTTTTTTCACAGGTGTCATAAGAAACGTTCATTAAACATAATCCAATAGAAATAAAAATTTTAAAAAAATTATAGAACCAAAATAAAAGGTTTTTAAGGTTGTGGGCTCGAGGAGCCCCCCCCCCCCCCCCTTGGTAATCCATGCAACCTGGGAGAGGTCGGTAATACTAGGGTTAATCTAGAGAACCATACCTCCCTGATGCAGGTAGCCATAAAACTGTAATCTTATGGTTAAAAATCTTCAATCAGGATTGCCTGCCTGAAGACCAGTGCCATACCCCTATTTTTGGCCTGTTTAACATTTTCACTAGAATTTATCTCAGAAGAAAGATTAACCTTTGCTCGGAATGTTTAACAATTCCTATATCCGTCCGATGAAGAAAGGTATAAACCTCGTCCGGGCTGTATTCCAGGACCCGGCTCCTGAACATCTACAATTGGGTTTGTCATACACAAAAAGTAACTCTTACACCTTGTTATTGATTTGAATAGTAACTTCGTACTGATGAAAAAATATATACAATGGTTCCCAGATTGGTCCCCTTAACCAATTAAAATTCTCTGCCTTAGAAATTCCTATACTTAAAAATAGTCTCTTAATTGACTGTTGGAGCAAAAAGCCGATGCTTTATAAATTCAATCTCAGTTTTGATTTTTAAATATTTCTTCCAGATTTGTTAAAGATGATTGATATCTATTTATCAATTTACCTTTGGCTACATGGTAAACCTAGAGTGGCGAGTTCAATTCTTGCCTGGGCAGAGGAAATTATTTAGTGGCGAAATCCATTAATAACATCCTAAGTCCCACCCTGGCTAGAAAAGGGTGGTAACCTGTAGATAACCCGTCCCAATTATCCAAAGTTGCACAAAGTGGACGTTAATAAATAATAATAATAATAATATTTATAAATTTTGGTGTTTAAAATTAATAACAGCAGTGTAGCCTCTCGATTCAAATTTCCTTCACTGGAGTTGTTGAGTGGGGTCCATTAATTTTCAATTTAGCCTGCTTGCGGCTTAAGTCACCACTGCCACAACCTTCGCCATAAAGAAGGTTGACTTATACATTTAGCACATTTTCGAACGCAGCCTGCAAGGAATTCCAGGAAATTCAAAGGAAAGTCCATCACACAGGTAATGCGTTAACCAAGCAGGCTTCCCACTTGCGTGACCACATAATTTGCATTTACCTCAAAACGTAAAAGTTCAATGTGAACAGTATTCAGTATTTAGGCTTTAAATAATGTGCTTCATAATATAACAGCTTATTGTTAATATGACATTAGTAGGTGTGGGGGTTTAAAGAAGGCCGAAAACTAAAAAAATGAAATATCTCAGTTAATAATCAAGATAATGAAAAAACGTACATAACAATATTTATAGAACATTCCATTTGCAATAAAATTGGCTCTATACAATTTTTGATCAGACGCATAGAAATTCCGCCTATCTATGGACCCCCCCCCCCCCCAATGGTCCGATTTCAGCCATTAACAAACTTGATCTTTATTTTTACAGAAAACGATTAAATATCGACTTTGGTAATGTTTGAACAAAGATAATTTGCGACCGCACACACACACACACACACACACACACACACATATATAATATATATATAGTTTTGAATGGATCTCATTTTCGTCATCTCCTGTATAGGAGTACGACCTCAATAAATGATTTCCCTCAAGGGAAAACTGCTAACAAAAGTATGTATATGATATTTACTAACTCGTTAGCCGTCGTTCCTTGTCAATTTTTACCAGTTACTGGGTAAACTTGAACTGGCAATGTTTCAATTGAAACATTTCCGGCACTTAAGTTTGTGAGCGATAAGATAGATAAATATATCTCTTGCACAAAGACAAAACAAAAATGTATCAAAAACATGTAAATAATCCCATATTTGAGGTCTTCTGATATCACGTTTTGGTGGGTTTACTTAAGTATCACGTTTCTTTCCTTTTCATCTTACTCGCAGGTCGAAGCAAATTGAGGAAAATGGTGAATTAAAAAATCATTTCATTACAGTTCTATTTTTGTATTAATCATGTTAAAAAGAAAATATTGAAGGGTGTATTCTTCACAATATTACATAGCTTATTTTTCTAAAAAGTTTGAACTTAGTAGGTTTCTTTGGGTAACTTGAATTCATGAATAAAGTAAAAGAAAACTTAAAAAGTAATAGAAAACTTAATGCCCAAATATTGTCAATGACTGCCTCCAGCTCTGAGTCAGTTAAAGTCTGTGGCTCGAGTATGCTGAGAAACATTATGGTTTTATATTCATTTCAGTTCCTCGACATCCGGCCTCAAACCGGATAGCTTCTTAGTGCGTCGCAGTCCATAAAGGTAGGAAGGGTGCTTCAAGGCCTTCCTGTGGACGACCACTTCACCGGAGCAGTGTACTTTTAAGGCCAGCCACGTCACGGCCTACCTCGCTGGCGGTAGTACTACTCCCATAGGAACTCCCTAACAGGATATAATATCAACTAGAAAATGAACGAGGACCTCTTTAGGAGCTACATACAGGATATTCAAGGCAATGTGGGGCATTTCAATTATTTTCTTGTTGCATAAATCTAAATATGAAATTAGTTATTGTTCGTATACACTTTCATTCAAGTCGAATTGTGAGCTCTCACTGCTAATAGAACAGATGCATTTATTACGCCTAGAACATATCATGAAATTCAGACCTGTCAAGAAATGGTGTCGATTTGGCGCGTTTTTCATCGTCATTGAGGGTGATGTGATTTTTTAGCAATTTCCCTTGGAAAAAAATCAACTATAAAAATTGTCTTCGTGGAGTAAAGTTTCAAAACATGTCCTCTAGGGCAAAGCCAGACATATATTTCATGGCGAATGAACAATAAGTTAAGAATATTTTTTTTTTGTTTCAGCCCTTTGTGACTTATCGGTTTAAGTAATTGTGCCTCAAAACATCTTTGTCAAGCTTAAATTTTAATTCTTCTTTACATTTGCTTCAGTATAAGGGAGAAATAAAGGATATATCTGATAGATGGCGATGGGATAACCTGCGCCATTCCTGTATGTGGGAATCTACTTGCTTAAGCCAGAGTCTACCCTTTTCTACATAGCTAGTGAACTCTATTTACTTTATTATTACTAAACAAATTAAATTTCGTTTCATTGAAATATAATTTAAACTGCTGTTGCTGGAGTGATTTGTACAATTTTAATGCCACAAGTGTTTTCTCTGTATTGTTCTCTCTTCTTGAATTAACTACCTCAATAGTTGATTTTCCTTCATGAATATCTGCTAAAAACCCTCTATTAAAATGCCTAATCTTAGGTTTTTTATTCACTGTCATTTTTGTATATGTTTATGAATACTTTTAATAGCTCCTTGATAATATCAGATTAAGTGTTTGTTGTCGACCATATGTCTTGTAGATCAATGTTTCGTAGATCAGATGTTTTGTAGAAGAGGTTAAGAAATGTATGAGAAAAAGGAGGTTAATAAAAGTATTTTTGGTTAAAAAAGTGGAATGTTCCGAAGCTAATAAACATAATTTGTTTGTAAACATAACAGTGTTCTTGTGTAAGTAGTGTATCACGAAATAAACACTCCCTCCTATCGAGATGTGTCCTGCTGATGGACTCACTCCGTCCTGACTGAGCTGGTAGGGAGTGGTAACGCTCTACAGTCCTGTCAGGTATCTCTTCTCTACAGTCCTGTCTACCTTAACCTATGACTAGGTTGTTCCGATTAACTGTGTCATATGAGTGAGAGTGGGGTTGGGAAAATGAAATCGATCGACCTGGCCCCGTGTCAGACCATTCATAAATCGTTATTAATGACGTAGAGAATAGTCGAGAAGTGGCTAAAGAAGTATTAAATCAGTCAAAATATGAGTGTTGGCAGTTTTTTGCCCCTTGGGATCCCTTTTCAGAGCAATATTGTTACATCTTTCGTTACTGTAGTCACATCATAAATAAAATATATTTCAGATGTGACCACCTTAAATGTCAATTGTCATATCATTTAAGTTTATCATTTTTCTGGCCTAAATCAATAAAATTTACAGATATAATTAAAAATTATCAGATTATGATAGAAAATAAATGCATTTGCAATTTCCGTGTATAAGAAGAGCTGTAATTGGAAATGCGAGGGAATGGGTTGTCCTTAAAAAGATGGCTGGAGGTCGTCTCCTTCTCATTCCTAACTCCACCAACCCAGTATTTTATGCCTATACCATCACCTAGTATCAACCCACTCAGGAAAATTATCTAACTTACTAATAAAGATCCGAGTTCTTTACGACCACAATTTTTGACAATTCCTCATGGTTCACTCCAAGTAAGGAATCTCTATTACAGATGTTAAATCTCTATACGTCCTCCACCAGGTGGCAATTTCCCCGTGACATCTTTCTGCAGGTGTTCTGGTCCCTGATGCTCTCCATAATGGCAACTTTTAAGTTATTTTTATCATGATTACTGAAGGTTCTACGGCCTGATTTCATTGATGTACTAGCTCAGACTCTGCTTCCCGAAAGAGCGTTTCATATTTCCGATATTTTTTTTAGCATTTGACTTAATTGCTATTATCCAGATTTTATACGCCATTGACAAAAGTGATAAATTTTACCGAAACATCTTCAAGGTGATGAAGATTTATTTTAACAAAAGTGGCCCACATTCACATGAGATAAGAATAATAATTGAATCCACAACAACGTTACGTTTACAATACTTAAACGTAATAGTTCGTATTATGAAGAAGACTCTAAGTTCCACCAATAAATGAATTTAAGTGAGTTATATGGAGTTGTGGACACTTCTGTAATTAATATAAGTTACCTTTCATTAGATGATGCTTCGTTTTAACAAGAGGTATCTTGCCGTGTCACTGTATTACGTTGAAATTTATGTTCACTCACCTGCTAAGGTACATTGGAAATTAAATCTACTGTTTGGATGAAGTAGTCCATATATTTCTTTCCATCTTGTCGGTGGACATTCCGAGATGAGATATAAGCTACTGTCAAGGTCATCAGTAGTTTAATGCTGTGGCGCCATCAACAACAAAAAAAAGAGGAGTGTGGGAATTCAAGATGAATTAGGGATATTACATAACAACATAGGTGCTTGTGGCCTCTAATCTTCCAATTATCTCTCTTCTGGAACTGGTCCTTTGGTAACTAGCATATTTGTCTGTAGCTAACGTATTTATATATGATTATCTATTTATCAATCCCAACTTGACATATATAAGTTTGTGCTTAGGGGCTCAGGTTAGCCATGCGAGTTAAAGCATTGACCTTTATCTCACATGGTAAACCTAGAGTGGCGAGTTCGATTCTTGCCTGGGCAAAGGAAATTATTTAGTGACGAAATTCATTAAATAACGTCCTAAAATCCCACCCTGGCTAGAAATGGGTGGTAACCTGTAGATAACCCGTCCCAATTAGCCTAAGTTGCAAAAAGTGGACGTTAATAAATAATAATAATTATATACACATATATATATATATATATATATATATATATATATGTATATATATATATATATATATATATATATATATATATATATATATATATATATATAATTTTGAACGGACCTTATTTTCGTCATCTCCTGGGTAGGATCGATGGACATTTGAAGAAATTTTTCGAAACTCGCGTCATGAGTACGACCTCAATAGCTGATTTCCCTTAAGGGAAATCTGCTAAAAAGGGCGCTCAGGTTAGCCATGTGAGTTAAAGCGTTGGCTTTAATCTCACATGGTAAACCTAGAGTGGCGAGTTCGATTCCCGCCTGGACAAAGAAATTTATTTAGTGACGGAATTCATTAAATAAAATCCGGAGTGCCACCTTGGCTAGAAAAGGACCGGCTGCTGAAAAGAGGGTATGGAGCGGTAGTGGGGGTTATCCATATAGTTGAGGGAATCGAAGAATTTAACATGTCTGCGGGAAATGGTGTGGGAGATGGGTTCAAGGGAGAAGGTATCATGAATTATCCGGTTGGGTAAGCCAGACAATTTTACGGACGATGCCGTTTTGGAATTGTTGAAGGGATGTGAGGGAGGATTTGGTAAGGTATCGGAGGAGGGGGGAACCATATAAGAGGGCGGGCTGAATGACTCCTTTCAGGATAAGGAGCTTGAGTCGGAGGCTGAGGACGGGAGGGAGGAAGAGGTGGTTCAGGGAAGTGAATTTGTTTTGTAATTGTGTCACTCGTCTGTTAATGTGTGCTGTAAATGTAAGGTGTCTGTCCAGTCTAATTCCAAGGTAAACGGGAGACAGGGAGGTCGGTCTTGTCTAGGTGGAAGGTGTCGGGAACAGGGGTACGTTTTCGATATGAGACCACCAGGGCATCTGTCTTCCTGGGTTCCACACGGATATTGATGGATCGGAGGTTGTCGGAGATGGATTAGCAGACGGATTCTGCCAGGGATAGTGCGCGGAATGGGTTGAGGGAAACCCCTTTCGGCACTGAGTATTTTGCTACTGAAATAGTATTTATTGCCAATCTGATTTTATTCTTCCTGTCTTCAATATTCTGCGACCAATTCTGGTAGATGATGTCTTTTATCCTCGGCCATTGAAAATAAACTATTACTGTTAGATCGGGTGATTTAAGTGGCCGCTCAATGTGGAATCTGCGACCGATTCTCCGTTTGGGAAACATTTCTCTTATTGTTGACCGAACAGTGATTGAGACGTGGGAAGGATATCCGTCAAGCTGCAGCCACATTTCATTTATTCGTATCAGGAGTATGTCTTCTATTAAATTTAGAAATTCTTCATTTAGGAAGCAGTTGAAGACTGAGCCATTCAAAGTTTCATAAAAAACATGTTGACCAACACATTGATGACGATTCACTTCCCCAGTACTACAAAAAGTACATTCGTCCGTCCAAAAGACATCCCGGAATAATTGAGAACCTTTCGCAGTCTTCTTTGGGCAGAACCTTAATTTCTTATCAAAATATGTTGGAGTGCCTGGTGGAAGTATATTCGATACGCTTTCAGCTTGTGATCCTTGATGATGTGAAATACCGTCCACCTGGATAAGCCTGTTTCTCGACCGATGTCTCTCATCCTTTTATTTGGAAATGCACTGTTGCTAGGACATAAATAATATTTGTTTCATTGAGGTATTTACCTGACCGCGTGGGGAGCTAGATGCAAGACATCAAAACAAGAAGCCCATAGGCAAGAGGCCCTTAGACCTAGCTCATCGCAATTTTGTTGGGATTTCACTTCGGCTAGGATGGTGGAGGACAGCAAATCTCCGCCCATAAACGCGTGCGGCTGCAGCATTACTCATTTGGTACTACCTCTACTCCAGCATCATATCGACATACTCGCTGTAAGCCCCCCCCCACCCCATTCTTTGACAATTGAAATCGAAATATCTATACGCCAAGAAATCACAATCTCAACTGAGGCCATGCAGCTGAAGTGTTCATAAACTAATTATAGGTTAAAAAAAAAATAGATTAAGAAAACTCGTATCTTTATTACCTTTTTCCTCTTTGTTTTTGCTGTTATTTGTTGCTGTCATAAGTATTTTGATTAAAACACTTTTTTTATTTTTTTTTATTTCAGAATCCATTACTTTTTCCGTAGTCTTGCTTCAAAGATAATTTTGTCAAAGCATTTGGTATTAACAAATAGGCTTGAGCATGGAACAGTAGGCTCGATACGAATCAGCTGGAACATACTCTGACTTCAGAATTGAGGGCAGGTCAAATATTTGCGGTTGATTGCGGGGAAAAATTCAAAGTATTTTAAAATAATCACCATAGTGATGTCTAAATCATTATTCTATTTCCATTTGTAAATAGAATAAAAAATATATATTGTAAAAATAGAAGTGGGACCGGTTGCTTGATTTAACACAAGATGGGTTGCTTGAATTCTACTGCACTTCTAAATTCGGAAGTTGGATGACACGATGATTTTTTTTGGGTAGAAGAAATATTTAACCAATCCTCATGTATTCATTGGGCAATCTGAAAAAAAAAAATACTACTCATCTTTACAACAAAATCAGTATGAGTCTCGATTAACTGCAAACAAATTTTGCCCAGTTGTTTCCGCAGAGTGTAGTTCTGCCATTCTTTTCGTTGTAAGTCACTTTAGCAGTATTATTTCAGCCAATATCTTAATGTTGCCAAACAGATTCAGACGCATTCGCTTGAATAGCCAGAGCAAATTGTGATTCGTTTACACAACTGACACCGTGTGCGTCGCTTTCTGTCAATGTTTTGCAAGAAAAAACTTTTTATACATACTTGCCAAAAGCATTCTTTCAGATGCTCCTCTGCGAAGTTTTCTAGTCCTACATGTTATCTATGGTACATATAAGTACGAAATCCTCGAGTACAAACACGATTGGATTGGGTTTCGAAATACTCCTATTAAAAGTTGTGATCCTTGTCTTTATAAGAGGGTTACAGTTATGTTTAGTACTCCTTTTGACTCCTTTCTGTCCGATATCTGTGCATAGGTGTTCAACTCTATGACATATCTACTTGTTGAATATGTCATAGAGTTGTTAAAAATTTTGTTAAATTCGTGTGACAAAATAAATACGTTTGGGTTTAGTTATCTTTTGATTCTTTGAAAATTAAATTTATAGATTTGGATCTTTAATAATCTCTGTAAATTAGCCGACTAATTAATTTAAAACAAAAAATTTCATCATTGCTTTCTTCTTCAAAGTACCTTTCAACGAAGTTGTTCGTTCAAAATAAAGAACAGAAATTATTATCTCTGATCCATTAGATCCAAATTTATAATTCATAACGTTGGGTAAGTTAGTTAAAGCTTGACAAATGTTTACTTAATGGGTTGGAGAAATATGAACTTTCCGTAACTCTGCCTATATTGTTGAATAATTAATTGTATCTCTAATATTTACTGTTTAAGGATCCTTGGTAGGAGAGTATGAAAACCGGAAGTGATATTCTGATATACTATTTATAATTAATCAAAAACCATGGTGGTTTCCAATTTATTATTTTGGAATTACTTATTATCTGGACGTACCTAACAACTTCCTCTTCCGATTACATTTGTGAATGAGTTTTGTTTACTTGTGGTGATGATTAAAAGAATTCATGGAATATATATATTTTCCACCATTCCAGGAATCATAACTTTTTTTGTTCATATCCCTCTCTTTTTTGGGACAGAGAAAGCTGATTGCTGCTGATTGTTAGGATTTTATAAATAGACGTTTTCGTCATTTGAGCTTTCAGAAGATTTTCCCACTCTTCGTTCTGTGTACTGAGGCGTCAAAAGGTGTGAAACACTTCTGCAGCTTCTGAAAAACTACTTCGAGATAATTAAGTGCTTACGAATAGTTTTACTTATTCATTCAATTATTGCATCCAAATCGAGTGATATATGACGATATTTGCTGGGAAGAAAATCTCGAATTTTCCTTCACGAACTCTGTACAGCGCGGATAAGCACTGCATCTGTCTCTACTTCAGATTTCATTGGCGGATCCATCACTTTTCCAGTTCCAGAAATAGTGCTTCTGAACTTTCCAGTTAACACGAATATTCAGGATTAATTCACTGATGTTAAAAATACAGCAAAATATACGATGGCAACCCGTCAAAGTTTAATTTAATACTATCACACAGTCTTAATTATCTTTTAGAAATAATAGGAGAAAGGTAAATACTTCAAGCCTCTGTGTAATGATTAGAGAAGAAATGCATTCGTGTAACCCGGGTATAAAAGTACAGAGCTACTGTAATTTTATAGATAAGCAATTTTAGAAAATAACTCTATAGACATAATTGGTTATATCATATAACATTTTTCAATGCAACGCTTTTGAGTGGCCACGGGCTATACTTTTTATCCATTCGCCTTTAGTACAATATCGAGTTTTGTAACGATCAAATAACAATTGCGATCACTTGAAAGTCTCGTAGGTGAACTCTTTATTATTGATGTCTTGTAAAATCCTGTTCTTTATTTTTCCTTTAGTAAGAAACGCACGTAAACTACACTTGAAATTTCAGCTGTATTTAAATTATTTAGTGAGATATTATGTGAAAATCACACCAGTAGGGGGGGGGGGTTCGTGATACTTGAAACTGTTGAGGTTGAAGCTGTTGTCCTAGCATTATTATCATTCAACTGAAGACACCGGCAACATAAATATTTTGCTTGAATAAAATATCATGCTGGAGTTAAAGGTATTATTATTTGATCTCGTCATAGATAAGTAAATGGTGAAAGCGAAAAAATACATAGCTCCTCTAGAATTCATTTAGCAGCAAAACGTACTGAACAACGACTTTGTTAATAAAATTGGTACTGCAACATTTTTCGATCAGATGAAAAACTACGAAGATATTTAAGAGTTTACATTTTACTACTACTCTAAGCACCATCTCCTTCTCGTTTAGTTTAACATTGATGGTTTAAGTATCGAGGTTGGTAGAGACCAATTAAAATCAGTGATCTCTAGAAAGATTTGAAACGAACCCTTGAGTGAGTATATGGGTGTGTGTGATCATCAGTTCATTCTGTAATTAGTTTTACAATCAATATATAATAAGGAAAGATGGAATAAAGTTGATTAAAACGGTTATTGTTTTATGTATTTAAGATAAGCTATCCAAAAGACCATAATCAACTAAAGACTAAAGCCTTGACGAGTGCTGCTTACCAAGCAACACAAATTATTTTAGTACTAATATTGTAATTACAGACTAGAATGGACAAATAAACTGACATAAAAACGCATTCCGGTCTGTGTCCGTAATAGTACAAAAATACTGTTGATGTGTTTTAGCATACAATGAAAAACCAAGTTAACCGAATTTAGTTGAATTATAAGCTCACAAATATTCAAGCAACATGAGTACTTTTCAGCATTTACTTGAAATAAATTTCAACTAGATGATGTTACGTAATGGAAAAAGGAGTGTTACATGTTCATAAATAAAAACTTGATACATTAATTATCAATGTATGTGAAATACTACACGTGTATTTACAGCATGAGCTTATACAAGCTCTGTTCTGTAACCATTCAATCAAAGGAAGGGGAGATTGCGTAAATATGTACTCTAGCTCGTCGTTTACTCTGCTCTAGGAACAATCTTGGATCGTTCCACAAAGAACCTTTTCTATTTATCTGAAATTAATTGCACTTTAAGGGAGTTGGGAGGTAACTTTATGTGTGTGCATAAAGTTGGTAAATCCAATGGCATTTATTTAATATATATAGGTTTTATGGATAAATGCAATATGTTTGGGCTAGGTGCCCTTTAGGGATTCATCTAATATACATTAACTTGGAGATAAAATCTATAATAGATATCCTTTTATCAAAAGCTCTGATCGTTATCCCATTATGAGACACTATGTCACAGATTTCTTATGGAATTTTTTACCGATTGTAAATAAAGGCACTAAAATCGCTTTTTGAAATCTTGAGCCTTGGTTTATTATGTCGCATGAGTATTTCACTATATCGTGACTAATTATTTATTTATTTATTTACGTCTACTTTATGATACTTTAGCTAATCGGGACGGGTTGTCTACAGGTTAACACCCTTTTCTAGCCAGGGTGGAACTAAGGAGTTAATTTAATTAGTACGTCACTAAATAAATTTCTACAGCCCAGGGCGGGAATCGAACCCTCCACTCTAGGCTTACCATATGAGATTGAGACCAACGCCTTAATCCACACAGTCTACCAGAGCCACTCGTGGCTAATTAGAGATCTTAAAATATTTGTTATAGAAGAATGGGCTAGAAATGATCGAAAATGCCTGATTACCGTTTGTATAGAAGAAGTAAATTAAGGAATAGATAAAGTAAACTTTTTAGGTAGGAAATTACATGAGTTCTTACGACAGAATTCCTACCCAAAAATATTAATCACTCGTCAAAAACTTATAAAATTAGAATTATAACATCTAGTCCTTTACAATATTTATTTAGTGCTTTCAAAGACTGCAAAGAACATTACGGTCTATAGTTGAACTAAATCTACTACAGTACTAACTACTACTAAAAGGACTTTAGGAAAGACTGGGCATTACAACCCTTTACTTGATTATTGGTAAATCAAGTAAAGGGTTGTAATTATTGGATGAATATTTTGTTTTGAGTAAAAGAGGTATCCATTGGGTTTGGTTACACGACAAAATCGCACTTAAATTTCTTCAAGTCTTCGCAAATCATTGTAATGTGTGCCAAAACAAAGCCATTCATATACTGTTTGTATATTCACTCCCCAGCTTCTGCAGATATTGATATATTGAATTCAACTTCATATTTAAACTTTTAACCAAATATGAAAGCTAGAGTTCATTAGTCAGAATTGATCCATTTGAGTGGCGGAGGGGGGTTTATAGGGATAAATTTAAAAAAATCAAAATATTTCCTATTCACAAAATGTATGAGATAACAAAGGAAATCTTTATTATTGCAGGCAAAACAATTCCCTGGTATGTTGCCTGTATGTTTGCATAGTAAGGCTTCCACAATAATGATTTATTTAAGCTACAAAGCGCTTTCCATGCTGCACATCATGGGCAGTGTCACGTAAAGATGTGTCAATAAGTGATTGGCAACCACTTTTACCCCAGGTAGGGGGTTGCCAGGCTCTCATAGTCAAAGTTGGTTTCTGTCAGTTCGTATTGATTAAACTGCAGATATGTTTGCATAATATGGGTCAAAGTCCATAATAATGATTTATTTAAGCTACAAAGCGCTTTCCATGCTGCACATCATGGCCAGTGTCACGTAAAGATGTGTCAATAAGTGACTGGCAACCACTTTTACCCCGGTAGGAGGGTTGCCAGGCTCTCATACTCAAAGTTGGTTTCTGGCAGTTGGTATTGATTAAACTGCAGATATGTTAGCATAATATGGGTCAAAAGTACACAATAATGATTTATTTAAAGCGCTTTCGATGTAGATACCAACTTTTTGTGCGAAAGCCCAACAACCTCTACCTGGCATCAATTATTGGCACTGACTAAGATGAAAGCGATTCGTCCATTGAATAAATCTTTCTTGTAGATGGTTTGCTCTTTTTATTCAAACATTCCTACCAAGTTCACCTGCCAGAAACCAATTGTGTAATAGCAGTTTTCACCGCGACTATTGACAATAGGTTGTAATTATTATTAACCAGAAATAATATCTTTCTTATATTTCTTTATGTATGGAACATTATCGTAATCTAGTAAACCTAAAATAAAATTACTTTTTTTTTTCTTTTCTTTTTTTTTAAAAAAGCCATCCTTTCAGTGGCTAAGAGAGAAAAGAGTACACATCAACCCGTAACCATGAATCACACACTTTTGCCTATTAATAAAATTGATGTGCAAGAGCGTTTACTCAATTCTACAAGAGATACGTATTTCTTTGAGTAATTGTTTCCAATGTGGGGGATTTAATTTCTACACCCAACTCTACCCTTCTTTTACGAGTATCTTTGAATCTTGAATCTGTTCTGAAATCTCCACCAGGAATCTCTATTAACAGTCCAGAGTCAACCTTCGAGGAGATGCCTTCAGTCTTGCTCCGCTGATATGTGTAGTCTACATAAGAGTTAATTTAGGAAATGACGATTCACATGCATGCTAATACGTTATGTGATGCTGTCAATAAGTAAGAGTTTACGTTTCTAAATCGACAACTTGTACTTGATCCATGTTATACTCGGTTTTTAACCGGTATTCATCAGTGAATCATATTCATTAATGTTAGCAAACGGACCAAAACAAAACAGCGTGGGCTGCAGAAGGAAGGAAGAGTTATGATTGCACCGAGCTGTTAATCGGTATGTAAATTGTTTCTTTAATGTGTGAGTTAATTTTGTAGTCATTCATAGAAATTTGTTGATAGCAAATTCATTCGAATAATTAATAATTTGGTTAATATGACACATTTCATATTAAATCCATTGATGATCGGTATTTAGCCCAGAAAAAAATAAGTTTTAAAAATGCCTTCATTTACTACCATGATAAGCTGGAATACAAACATTATTTTTAATTTTTTTTAAATATTTTTTCCAAAAGTTGTAAAAACACTTATCAACTACTGATTGAGGTGGGCATTGAAACCAATGAAACCTCTTATTAAAAGGCATAGGTTATTTAAAACTATTTAATACTGATGAAATATGTTTTATAAAACAAAAATCAAGGAGAAACTCATTACAGTAATATAACAAGGTGGATACAGATAATTGTGTGTTTAATCGAAATTATCAAGGAAAGGATGTAGTCATAACAGACATATCTCCTCATCCTTTTGACGACAGTCAGCTTTATTACTCTCATAAGCACTGCAATTGTCAGTACCTATACAAAATTAACTCATAGGTTATTTATTCACTGTTCTTTTTATGTTGGTTGTGAGCATTTATATTACTTTACAACTCCATGACGCGCGTCCACTACTCCGTGGATACCCTTGTAATAAATATCTCGTAGAGAGAAATGAAAACTAGTATGCAAATTGATATTACCCGAATAACTGTGAATGTAGACTGACCGCCTGTATGAATATAGACTATATCCGGTGTGATGTAGATACGGTGTATCGAGGTTATTGCCTGAGGACAACGAACTCGACACCCCAAACATCCTTCTCCAAGTTATTGCCTTTAGGTTCTCTTAGAGGAGTAAGCTCCCAACATAAAAAAACTTAATTTTATTGGTATTATTTTTTATATTCTAAAATCTTTGCGTCAAAAAAAAAAACACTTTTTGATCTATATCTATAGTAAAAGCCAAACTCAGGGTCTCTAGTCGTTTAGAATAAATTGGGGTTTCACTTGCCGAAATTAGTGCAAAAATCCCTCAGGCTATTATTGGTGCATTTCCGGAGGCACTTAGTGCAAATAGATGACATATTTCCAGACTCAGCCCTTTAACTGCATTCTTCTTCACAGAAAGCCTTCTCAAATAATATATTAAAGTGATTCATCCAAGCTATGCAAAATAATAATTTTGTCATGCTTAGCTTATTTAGCATGGCATGCATCAATGAGAACCCTATTCACTGTTTTTGGGCAGTTTCTAAATAATTAGAGAAAACAGATTACAGTATGTTCATATTTATTCTAAATACCTAAAAGTTAAAAAATGTATGTTAATGCATTGGCAATAGGTACAAGGATACATTCTTACTGAACACAGACCTACGACACTAGGAGTATTACGTACTTGAAGAATTAACAACATATCAAGTGATAAGTACTACATTTACCAAAGTATAAAAAATAATGTATAGGTAACTATTTAATTTCCTATTAATCATCCAAAAATGCTTTACACTTCTGTAGTATTTCCTTGCAACAAATGTTTTCCAATTTAGTTCCATTCGTTTATGTTATATATACTTAACGCATATAAGCCTAGCACTTCCTGATTGCAATACAAGGTTCTGGCAGAAACAACTATAATGTTGAGCTATATTATTGAGAGTTGGAGATACTTAAACCAAATTACAGAAAATGGTTTTGAATTTTCCAATTTAATCACTGCGCGCATACGACAGTAAAAACATTAGCAGTTTGTTGTGTAGTTTACATGTAGAAGAAACGAAGTACACTTTCCAAATGAGCTCAAAAAAAAAAAAAAAAGTTTGGCCCCAGACGTTTGGCGTAAAAGCCAATCGCTCCACAATTTGTTCGTTCCGTATGAATGTGTATTCAAATTATCGAGGGACTTTGTGGAAGAGCTGCGGAACGAGTGCCATTTACTAAATGATGAAACTAACTGGTATTACTGTCTTTACTTTAACAATTACCTGTAATACAAAATGTAGAGTTAGTACAATGTGGCACACCTAAAAAAACCACAAGAATTTCTGGCGTTGAACATTGATCCCGGGGATCTTCTGTGATAAACTGACTAGAGGGAGAGGGTCACAATGAATGGGCAGAACTTTGTAATCCTAAAAATGAGATAAGTGGTTTATTTGTAGGAGCAGGAACGCAAGTCAGGTCCAGATGTATGTGCAACATTTGTTGGAAAGCTACGTATCCAAAAATGTAGAAACATAATGAGAGCAATTGGGGGCTTTTGCCACCATTTGTTAGTGAAGGATTTACATATTTACCAACTTCCAGGATTAATTAATTGCAATGAAAATGGGCTCGTGTAATCAATTAATAAGTATATTAATCAAAATTGGTTGAGAATATCAGGACCGTCTCATTCTTGTGCAACTCTTGTCTTTAAGGGAAGTGAATTGTAATTAAAACCCAATATTCGAATATATTTCTTCAAATATCTATTGCTCCTAGTTAGTAGGCAAATCATTTAAAAACACACTGACCAGTGTGTGTGTATTTAACTGTTAATCATTGTTTGGTCGTTCCCAATTCGATATTTTAAGACTTCGCATTAAACTAAGGAACTGTTTACAGTTCAAACCGGACTGGGGAAAAATGGACGTTTAGAGGAGGGATAAAATGAACGACTTATGTATCCCGGTATGGAGGTTCGAGGGGGGGGGGCGTAAGAACCTTGTTTTGTAATTGAAACATGGAAGAAAGACCATTACTCTACCGCGAATCGAACTGGGGTTATATCGTTTGAACAGGCAATGATACTAATGTTGGGGCAGCTCTTTGCCAGTGGATTTACTAGATTATTGATTTTCATTCTCCCGAGGAAAGCATTATCATACAGCCGCCAGAAATTGTAGTATGTCATGCAAAGTAGCTAAATCCTCTTCCCAATCCCTAATAACACATTACCCAACAATATTTGTTGTCTAAATGAGACATTTGTATCTTGATATTGGATAGTCGGCGCAGAGTAGCGAACGATCTGACTGGCTGTAAGAGGCAACGACCCCCGAAAATGTGAGGCATAGTGGAGGTCAGTCACCCTGGAGGCCAATTCACATGGGGCTGAGGACACCTACTCAGCCCACCTCCCAGGTCAGGGCACTTCCCGGTTCGATAACTGCACGGCTAATGTACCCACTCCCCACTTCCTCCTTACAACAATCACTCCTAACTCAAATCGATAAACGGCTGGCTAATGATCTTCCTTCGTGAATGTGAACAGCAGGGTCTCATTTACTTTCTGTTTATTTGCCACACCCAACCTCAGTGAATAAGTATATGACATTGTTTCATTGATTTAGTTTATTGAGCAACCCGTCATAATTAAATGAGGTGTAAGATGCAGGTTAAATCCGTGATGACAAGCTTAGCCACTCAAGAGCACATGACTTCAAGACAACAGATTACCCGTTTACAGCAAACGACTAAACGGCCAAATTTTACCCAAAGATAGTATAGCTGTAAGAACAGATGGCAACGTTTGCATTTAGCAGCAGACGATAATTCAGAAGTCTGTCTTTTGCATAGACGCTTTATTCGTGTATTAAAGTGTGCATTCCTCCAGCGAGGTAGAAAACAAACGTCTGACGATGGGATAATGATCACTAAAGAATTTGGAAAAATCGGTGTTACACAGATGACCGTTTTATTATTTTCACTCTATATCGGAGAAAATTCCTAAATGAATGAGATATTATTCAGTGAAACATCCTTGATTCTCTTTTTTGGAGGAATCTATAACAATGAATTAATATTACTGATTATAGCCCACTCGATTTTGGAACGAACAATTCAAATAACATTGACCAATCACTGATCCTAAAGGTGCTCATTAGAACATGAATGGAATGGTTTATTGTAAATCGATGTAAATTGGTAATATGCATTAAATAATTTTTTCTGTAATCTTTAAATAATGGTAACATTACTAAACTGAAATGAGTGAAGAAAGTGAAACATTTTGCAATAGAGTGAAGAAAGTAATCACTTTCTTCACAAGTGAAGAAAGTGAATTGCCTTCTTAATTAGTAATAAGTATAAATTAAAAAATAATTTGAAGTTGGAAATTAAATGCTTTTAAATGTTTCTTAAAATTGTAAGAATTTATTTTAACAAAATAAATTGAAATGTGAATGAATTATTGGTGGAAATAATCAATATATTTTAAAATTTAAATATAATAATAATTACCTTCCTTGTTTATAACCTGCACTTGTTTATAACTGCACTACTTCACAATCATCACTAGTTGTTTTATAACTATGCTTATAACCTTTCACAACCATGCTTATAACCTACCAACAACATACCATAATCTTCACAACATCCTAATTTTGTTCATATTCTGGTTAGATCTGATCATGTATTACACGATTACAGAAAAAAATTAATATTACACTCGTGACGAAAGTAGAATTTACAACTCTCGTGAAATTACCACACGAGCGAAGCGAGTAAACGTTTCACTCGAGTTGTAAAATGATCTACTTTCGTCACTTGTATAATAAATAACTATTATATTATAGAATTTAATTTAAAATGAATCTAGCGATACCATTAAAATTATTCAAAGTGGGGGGGGAGTTTGTTTAGCTGTTGATATAAAGGAATTTAATGTAGTGTGTGGGTTCCTTTAGGGCCTGTTGATGGACGAAGTAGGGTGTGTATGGAGGTCGATGACCCTAGTGACGTAAGAGGAGGAAGCACACCCTCCACATTAAACCCTCCCAGTGCTTATCCAGGGATCGGCACTCAGCTTGCTTCCCTCCAGTAACAACCAGATATAGGTGGCTCAACTCAGGGCAGCTGTGTGCGTGATAGCTCTACCCTTGGACAACTTTGCTACAACTAATGAACAGTTTCTTAAATTAAGCGGAGGACGTAAAAAAGGAATCCAGTATCTACAGTTCTAGTATTTAAAATTCCTTTTTATGTAAAAAAAAATGGGGGAAAAAACAAATTAGTCAGCACGAAAAAGGAGCCTTATATGCTTTACTTCAAATAAATAACTCAGACACGTCATTTTGGTTTTTATTTCATAGGTTAAATCCGAAGTGTGTGAGACTGTTAACTTCCAAGTTCAAAATTTCACTTTTTTGATGGATTAGACCATTTCTTTGTTTAGGCTATGTACAAGCAACTACGTGCTCTGAAATGACATAAGGCATGAAGTTATAGAGCTGGACATTTTTCGGACGAGTCACAAAACATTTGCAGGGAGAGATTCCAATATCAGAGGCAACGCAGAATCCATGGAAATCAATGCATGAAGGAAAGGTTAAGGAGGTTGACAAATGTGATGATAGAGATGGTATATAAGTTGCTGATCCTGTAAATGGTTATGGATAGAGATCTTTCGATTGTTAATCTATGTGATAAAATCCATTAATAATAGAAAGAGAAGTCACTTGGAACACTTTAGAGGGAACAAATCGCATTAATGATGATGCATACTCCGAAAGCGCTTAAAAAAAACTGCTTGGTAATAAATAAGAAATTTATGGAGCTAGAAATCTCGGCTGATCCAGAAGAATAATGATGTATGGGAGAAGGAAAAATTCCACAAGAGCGTCAAAAACCTAATCCAGGGGGCCGTTTGACTATATCCATACTGGTTAAGAATGAAAACCATCATACAGAATGTGATCAAATCACGTGTATGTGAGTGATGGTTTTAAAGATATGTAGAATCTTTGCCTGGGACAGTCTATTGGGGCCCTAATAGATGTAGCAGCTCAATGATAAGGCAATTGAGGAAGATGAGTCACCGGATAGCTCTGAGAAACTGTCAAAGGCCAAGAACCTGTTCTCATCACCTCATAATTTACGAAGAATGCCGATATCATTATCAAGGAGGTGGCATTTATGGTAATTTATGGATAAATTAAATAAAGTCCGCTATGCAGGAGCTGCGTAAGCAGATTTCCCATCACGTATTTGCCATTTATCTCAAAATGTAAAAGTTCAATGAGAACAATATTTGGTATTTATGCTTCAAATAATGTGGTTCATAATATAACAGCTTATTGTTAATATGGCATGAGTAGGAGTGGAGGTTTACTAAAAGCCGAAAACCATAAAATGCAAATATCTCGGTTAATAATCAAAATAGTGAAAATGATAATACAACATATGTATAGTGTTAATGACATAACAACATTTATAGAACATTCCATTTGCAATAAGATCGGTTTTTATAGAACCAATCTTATAACCAATAATTTTGAACGAACCTCATTTTCATCATCTACTAAGTAGGATTGATGGACGTTTCAAGTAGAAAATGTTTGATAATAGGATTCATCAAACAAAGCCATATGACGTTAAATTATATAAATTGATTTTGTTTACGTTCTATTAAACAACAAATTTAAATAATTCATTTGTTAAAAAATTATCTCAAATTCAATGAATACATTGTATAAAATCTCACGATTCAATAATTATATATAATAAGTGAATGATGCTAAAAATATTAATAATACTGAATGTATAACATGCATTACGTTAGTATGTGGGGGTGCCCATAGATCAGTGGTAGAGCGTCGGACTGAGTCGAGCAACATTGAGTATGCCAAATACTTGCATGAGTGACCGCGGAGTTGTTATACCAGTTTATACTACCAGAGCGCGCTGTTGTAGCGGCGGTAGTGGGAGTCTAGTGAGTGAATTAGTGTGACAACCCGTTGGCATGACGAAGTACATTGACTCTTGTAGATCTCGCCGACTAGCAATAGGGCGTCTGTGGTATGACCACTGCCCCCCCCCCGGGTATATTGAGTTGTCTCAGTCTACTGGAGACAACCCATTACAGGTTGTGCGTTGAGTTAACCACTCTCAACGTAAAAACTCTCATCACGAATCCCTCGAGCACGCTCGAGAACAGCTAAAGATCTTTTAGGTTTATAATTTCAACCGAAAAAAAATAAGGTTCATTCCTTTATGCAAAAGCAGGATCGTAATTCCATTTTGAAACCGGTGACGAGGATGAAATATTCCGTTGAATAAAACCCCGGTGGTCCTTAATTTACACTTCTTCTTACTAAACACTTTTGCCGGCCAACTTCGTAGCATAGAGCCCAGAAAACTGCTCGGTGGAAGCAGGATCGTCACGTTATTAGATTATAAGATCTGACGGCTGTTGTTCGATTCCGGAATCTAGTGATAGCTAGCTTGGTTCGTAGTCCTAAGCCCAGCATCTGTTAACCTTGAAGGAATTAAATGTCATCACTATACTGATGAGTTTCATCATAGTTACAGTTATAGGATCATGGCCAGGACGCCCTCGAGAATACTGTGCCATTATTATAGTAGACACATTACATAGACTAGACTGTACTGTTCATCAATTAACTCTTGCTATTCCACCCGTGCGCTCTTGCAGCAAGCGGAACTCAACTCTCTTTCTTCCATTCATAATGGAACAATGGCGAAGAGACATCCCATTAGAATTTTTATGTCTTTTATAATTTTTTTTTCTTCTTTTGTGTGTATTCTGTAATAGTTCTCAAAATATTGTTTTTAACTTGAAACAAACGAAGAGAATGGTCTAGGAGTGCTTACCTTATCTGTGATTATCTAAGAAAAATAATGAAGCTTATGAAACCAAAATTACCAATATCTCTAGAAGCCATACTGGATTTCAAACTGTAAACAAAAATGTTTTTGTGTAAACTGGCTTTACTGATGAAACGATATTAATTTGGATCCATTCAGTGAATAAAAAATCGGACATGCTGTTTTAGAAGATTTTTCTTACGGTGAATCAGCTATTTTAAGAGTAAGTTGTAGGATACTAACTATAAACAAATATTGCTTCAGAAGTAGAGTAGAGGTAAAGGAAAAGAAAAACTGAGTCAACGAAAACATAACCATTAGCACTTTTAAATTTCAGGCTGAAGAAAAACTCCTTCATAGCGTGGAAACAAATAATAGACTTGTCTTCAAGTTGCACAATGACTACCATTCTGTGAATAATTGGTGACAATTGATGCCGGTAATAGCGAACAAAGAGAAGCAATTAACAATTCAGAAGGCTGACGAAGAAGTTGAATTTACCATGATGAAATGAAAAAGTCCATCACGCAGGGGATGCGTAAACTAAGCAGATTTCCCTCGTGCTGGTATGACTCAATAGTCATGACATTTTCCAAATATTAGGACTGAAAAACAGAAAGTACGAATTATTCACCGAATATTTGAGTTATGAAAATAAATATAGAGCAACATTTGTAAAGCATCATATTTTAACAAGATTGGATCTATAACATTTTTTGATCCGACTCATCATAACTCAGATATTCTGAATTTTCTCGAATTCCCTTCCACCATCCCCCTCTATAACCCCCCCCCCCCCGCCCTTATTCCTGGTCCGAATTCTGCCAATAACAAATACGATCTTAAGTATTGACTGAAACAGTTAAATATCGGGTATGGTATAGATGAAATAAACATTTTCGAGACAAGAACGTTAACCTTAATAGTGTGGGTTTACTGAAGGCCAAAAACAAAAACAAAAAATGCGAATATCTCGGTTAATTATCGAGATAAAGAAACGTACATAACATTTATAGAACATTACATTTGCAATAATATTGATTCTATAACAATTTTCGACCAGACGCATAATAACGGAGATATTTTGAATTTTAGAAATTCCCCTTCACCCCCCCCCCCTTGGCCTGAATATTAACATAAAACGTTTAAATATCGAGTTTGGTATCGATCGGATAACAATTGCTTACGCTAGAACGTTAACAGAAAATATATACATATATATATAACATTTTGGACGGATCTCGTTTTCGTCATCTCCTAGGTAGGGCCGATGGACATTTGAAAATCTCATCATGAGTAAAATCTCAATTGCAGATTTCCCCCAAGGGAAATTTACTAAAATCAAACTTGGAAAAAATGTTTGAAGAAGACGCATAATGTTAAATAGAATTTTCCGTGAATCCCAGTATTATTAATAATCTTGTGTTCTACAACTCTTGATACATGCATCCTTTTCCAACTCGAAAGTTTTTCGAGTTATCAGCCTTTGGGCGCCCTCTCTTACTATTCTATCCGTTAATATCTCTTGTCCTGCTTATGTTTAATGTATCGCTTGTACTCAGAAATAGTGTATGAAATTTGTAAATGACGTCAACTATGAATGCATCCTGGACGCGGCATCTGCTTAGCTGGACTAAGCACAATGTTTTAATTTTGTGTTCAAGCTGTCCATGCAAAATAGGGACAGTCCCTGCAAAATTTCCCTTATGAAAGAGTTTTAACAATCATACTATTCAACAGAGGGACCTTTTCACCACCAAATTGTTAAGAATGTTATATTCGACTTCGTTTTCACAATACATACAGTAATACTCCATGAAAAAAATAGTGTTAAAAATTATTTTCTGCTTCTATGCTCCTTTATTATGTAATTATTTTATGTAATCCTGACAAGAATGTGAATAACTCCGTCACGTAAGTGGTGCATAAACTACGTAGATTTCCCACGCTCTATATTCACATGTTGAAGGTTTCATCTCACGTTCTATAGTCTATTTTCACATTAATAAGAAGCCTATGTAAGCAGGCCTTGAAATATTAAGTAGACATTGGATGTTTAGTGATGCAAGTGGACTTAGGTGAAAATTTCAAGTGGGGGGGGGGGGGTAAATGACGGCGGGAAACTAAAAGATACAAATAATTCGCATTATAATCGAGTTAGGGGGAAATGTGTAAAACGACATTTCTAGTACGCTATTTCGATAATAATTTGTTTTATTTCACATATTTTAATCGACTCATAACAACAGAGATACACACGATTTCGTATTATTCTCTTCTAAGCTATTAATACCCGAATTCAATCTAGCAGAACTATGCCATGGCCTAATTTTGGATATCAACGTTTGTTTAGCATGAAACGGTTAAATATCCAATATAATAGCATCGATCAGAAAATTGAGGTCTCAATAGCATAGAATGTTCACTTTTGACGTCACTTTGCAAACTTATCTATTTATCTTAGATAGTAAAAGTCCGATGGAAACAGTAAAACATATTTAAACTTCGGATAAGCTGTGTCGGAATACATTCGCTTCTCGTCCATGAGAAAAAAAAGTCGAGGAATGAGTGGGGCGGCTTGGGTAAGGCTGAAAGCTGAAGAATACAAATATCACGGTTAATTCTCAAATTTAAGGAAAAAAATGTTTGCAAAGTAATTGTAGGAAACTACAATGTCATTAAATGGGGTATATGACTTAATTAGATACAAGCCATAATAATGGCGATATTTCTATTATTTTGGCTCTAACTCGTTACTCCTGGTTCGATTCACTTATTTGAAAACAATCAAACTTCAATTTCTTTAGGTTTACATAAAAGGTTGAAATATCGAATTTATTAATATCAAACACAAATTTCGACCATCTAGGTTGAATCAAAGGACATTTAAACAAAGGTTTTGTACAATTTAGTACAACCCCATTAGCTAATTTCCCGTAAGAGATAATAATAACATTTCATTAAGCGTTATTTCCACAAAATAGTCTTTGTCGTACAACAGAAAAACGTTTGTTAAAAAAAAAAGTTTAATATTTTTGGGTCCATGTGTTTTTATGTCCAGTTGACTACCATCTTACAAAAAGAAAAATCCTTTTTTGGCGATTTCCCATGGAGTGAGATTGTATTTGTTTAAGGGCAAATTTTGTACCCTACAAATCGGATTCAAGAAAATGCTACAACCTCACGAGGTTGAGGTAATAAGTGTTTTTTTCCCGTTTAAAGTTGTTAACCCCCCTTGTAAAGTTAATTCCTTACCTAGTGGACCTAATTCGACAAACACTCAGTATTTCTTTAGTAACTTTTGATCTCTCTCAGCAAACAGTATCATCATGATATCAACAAAATAACAATTATATTTGGTGATCACATTTTTTCAGCGTCTTTATGTCTTATAAGTTTGTACTCGTATAACCCTTCCCGTAATATGTCCATGAAATAGCATGTTTATAACTATTTAATATGGAAGTCCATGAAATAAAACATATTTTGAAATATAATTAATTTCAGCGATCACATTTGGAGATTACAATTGTTGGCATAGAACAGAACATCTAACAGGACTGAACTAGTTAACTTGAACTAGACTGCTTCTGTGCGTCTTGATTGAACAGGCTCATACAGTCGAAGTGTTTATTTACGATTTTCGTTATCTATAAACAGCAAAGTCTGTCACCAACATCTGTGAAGTTATATGTATTTAGTTGTATTATGTGCCGGTAGAGGTTTGAGTAGAATTGAGGAATTCCCGCGTTAGCTGTTTCCATGATAAGTGAAGTACAGGAGTGGGCTGACACGCCTAGGTCTCTGCGAGATCTAGGTGTAATTCAGTGTTCTTCTGACCCGGGAATCTTATTACCGGATTTGTCGAGTGTAGCTGATAAGCCTGTATATAAGGTACGCACTCCTGAATTCATTGTTCCCATTCAAATTTCAAGTAGTGTAAATGCATTTATTGTAGACTCAAGTTTAATTTAATTCCTTTGCACTGAAATAGTTATTTTATGCTTCACTAATACTAAATACTTTTATTTCTCAGTTTATGTTCTTAATCTTAGACTTATTTTTCACGTATACATACTTTGATTATATCAGCAGATTTCCCTCAGGCGAAATTTGTTACTGAGGTTGTACTTATGACACGATTTTTGAAAAATGTATTCAAATGATTGCGAAATGTTTTTTTATTATTATTTTTTTTTTTTTATCTGAGGCCCTAGTTTACTTGTGCCTTGGTCGGTGGGGATAGGTCTATCAAACCTAGGGGAGGTGGTGGCAGTTTTCCCTTTTCCTGAGCAGGAAGTTCTAATTGCGAAATGAGGTCCATTCAATATATATATATATATATATATATATATATGTACATTCTCTCTATCTCATAGAGATTAACCAATGTACGTCCCGGCGACATAAAACAGGATAATCAGAACACATACGCTAATTCAGGTGAAACAGGTATCAGGAACACTTCCATGGTCATGTAAATATTACCATAGCCGTTTGAAACGTTTACATTGGCCAACAATTGGACACACTATAGAATTTGGAAACTAAACAACTAAGTCTTATAGAGCCCCCCCCCCCTCCCCCACCTTATTGAACCACCACCTGGGGCCTACAACGTGAATCCTAAAATTTCGGGTCCAACTATCATTTATACGTTGCTTCTGATCCAGTTACAGGTACCTCGTTAGTACCTCTCCAACTATCTTTGTACTCTTAATCCTCACTAGTGTCAAATTAACAATATATATCTATAGTATAGACAACTCAAACTGGTCTGTTGATCAAATTTGCTTGTTTACACTTTTGTCTCCCTGGAAACGATCTTCTGGCACAGAGTATTTTGCCTGGCCATAGAATCATTTGCTACATCTTCAAAGGAAAAGTAGACACAGAATATGGAAATTTATAACCAATGGCCATTAACGGTAACATTTCCACCAAACAACTCTATACCAGTACAGACGTAATATTCTGAATATTGAAAGACCTTATTTGAAGTAAAAGCTGAAAGAACAACGGAGCTAGTCTCACCATCAAATATTTACGAAAACTTTACTTACTAAGTTAGATTTTGTACCACTGTTGAACCTAGCTATATTGAAACAATTTCATCCTACATACAGGACATGACAAAGAATACCTTTACTCACATGAAAACTGTGTGATGCAGACTAAAACTTAATTATTCATATTCCAACTAAAACATCAACAGCCTGAAACAGATAACAGAATTATAAAACCAATTGATACGGTGAATAATGGTGAAATAAAGTTTGAGGCGTTGAAGAAGTCGCTCACATATCGAAAGCGTCTGTCATCTTTACTCGATTATCACCCATTCTCGAGGATCTTCACCTGCAGGTTAATGTATGTATTCTGTGTGTAATCCAAGGATTTCTCTAGCAAATACCAAGGGATATTCTTCTTACTCGTTGATTATATACATGTGCATAATCTAGGCAGCAGAGGCCATACATACTTCATAATCCATTAATGCAAACTTACTGCACTCCAACAAATCAGCAACAAGCGAGCGTTTGGTCACATAGAAAGGAGTAAAGGAAAAAACGATAGTCAACGAATATCCTTGTATAATTTCTGTTAAAACGAATTTCCACAAACAAATCTTCCATTGGTTGTGTTATGCAATTGTCAATTATTTGGTCTTGATATTTGACGTATTGTAAACCTATTGTGTCTATATTAAATGATGCAGAACGATGACTCGAGAAGGTCACTCGGCTTCAGCTGGTATTGGGGTCTATTCATATTTCAAGGGCAGATAAATCTCAGAATGTTTTCTATACTATTAGTATTAAATCTCAAACGCCTATTATTTGCTCAACGTAATCATACTTCTTCTTCTGCTTTTTATTTTTGATTTTATTAGATGGTTAAAAAGTACTCGTTTGGTCGTCACCCTACCATATGTTGAAAATATCTTCCCATCTTAATTATTTTTATGTAATTTTCTGCACTTGTTGATGGAAAAATATGAAATTCATTTGATTTTAAATGTACTTTTTTACAGACTCTTGTTAGCCATGTGAGAAAATTTTCACTTGGTAAACCTAGAGTCTTGAGTCCGATTCTCACCTGGACAATAGTAATTTATATAGTGACTAACCTCTTTTATAAAATCCTTAGTCACACCCTAGCAATAAAAGCTAGGTGGTAACTTGCAGTAACCCGTCCCAATTAGTGTGTCTATTCGCCGTTATAAATATCTTAGATGAGGCTCGCCATATAAGTCATCATCAGTTCGAAATAGCCCTTCATCCTTCTGAGTAAATTGGTCGAAATCATTCTCATAGCTCTGCTACCTTAGACCAGGAGGATTGTTCTGGGTTCCGTGGTTTGGATGATGACCATTTTTTATACTTGCACATTCTCCTTCTAAACGAGCTTACTTAGACCACATGGCTCCTGTGATCTGATTCCATACTATTCCTCACCGGATCCGTCCATTTTTTACGTTCTACACCAAAGAAACGTAAACGCCCCCTGAAGATAATAAGTGATTAATAATTAAAAGTATAATCCATAACGGCATCTGCTTTTGTAAATTCATGAATCTGTGAAATATCAACATGAACACGTTGCAATAAAGTGCAAATAAAGTTTTCTATGCAGTGATAGAAGTCAGGTTGGTTGCAGTTTTAAAATACTCAATCTGCATGTTTATGTAATGAGCATCATCAGGCACAACACATGCTATATCCATATGTTGTTTCTATACAAATATTGATACAATCAGCAAGAGTACGTCGTTGTCACTCCTTCATAGTCATTATGAAGCCAGAAGGATGCGGTTATGCAGCAGCAGATTTTCCGCGTGCTGAAATGTTTCTGAGTTGGTGACATCTCCTATTCTACTCATTATTTCCTCCAGTAATTGAGAATAATCATATAACACTTTCCGATCCAATGCAAAGTAACGTATATATTATCCATTTCGAATTTTATAGCCTTCCTAAGCCCCTCCCATTAGCAACTGTACATGACCTTTGTACAAGATAAGCTACAAAGATACATAAATAGCTACATAGAAACTTGAGTGAACCTCATTCTGTCCTCTACTAGGCAGAATGTATTGGCATTAAAAGGTTCTTTTCAAAAATAGTCCTTAGAGAACATCAGTAGGTAATTTTCCTTGATAGTAATCTGCTAAAAATGAGAATGGAGTAAAGAGCTGGAGGACATGACTTGAAGCCATCTACAATGAGAGCCAATTCATTCCGATTGGAAAACAGAGGGATCAAATGTTCATTTCATTACTATAGCGATGTATAATAGAGCACATTGAAGAAGTTAGGCGTATAACAAGACTTATTTATTAATCTGGAATGCATGATTAATGTTCTACTGGGATTTATTAATCTAACAATAAATATAAAAAGGTCAGTGATCCCTTTTAGCCGGCTTGCATGACCTCCTTTATTCTGAGAATTCATCTCTGTGAAAGTCTGCGTGAACTGAAGGCACGAGGAGATCAGGTGTGCCTATTGGCTGACGTAGAAATATAGTGGCTGATCCCTTTACACGTGCTTCTTATCTGCTTCATATATTCCCTCTTTTCCATCTACACTCAGCACAATTCTCTCCTAGTCAGACGTTTATGTCTATGTAATTCGGACGTTTATGCCAAATTTATTGATTAAATATATTTCATCCACTAAACAATGCCTATCTATTTACAGAAACTTCTAATTACCCAAGAGAAAGAACTTTTCCCCAAATAAAGAAATATATGTACACAAAAAACTGGAGTGACACATTCATTAAATATGTTATATTGTCACAGTAGGATACTCTTTAGGGGTTGCTATCAGTACGTGTCAAGACGGCCAATTTTAAGGAGTTGTGAAATGTTTCTGATCATTTTCAGCTGCGGATATTATAAAGGAGCCCATTATTAATCTAGTGATTTGTTTGAGATTATTCTCTCGTACCAACTCAAAATTTTCGTTGTTTCTCCATTCCTTATCATATATATATATATATATATATATATAACGTAATTTATGTGACATTACATTTAAAATAAGATTGGTTCTATACAAGTTTACGATCCGACGCACAATAACAGATATTTCGAATTTTCTCTAAACCTCTCCCTCTCGTGCGATTTCAGTCATTAACGAGCAAGATCTTTAGTTCTATATAAAACGTTTATATATCTAGTTTGGTAACAACCAATGAAAATTGCGACCACTAGACCGATAGCAGACAATATATATATATATATATATATATATATATATATATATATATATATATATATATATACACACATATATACACACTCACACACACACTCACGCACACACACACAAACACACAAGCACTCACGCACGCACGCACTCTCACACACACGCACGCACGCACGCACTCACACACACACACACCCACACACAAACGCACATACACACACACAAACAAACAAACACACACACACACAATTTTGAACGGACCTTATTTTCGTCATCTCCTAGTTAGGATCGATGAACATTTGTAGAACTTCAAAACCCCATCATGAGTACAACCCCAATATCTTATTTCCCCTAAGGGAAATCTGTGAATACGGACGCTAATCCACAATATCAATTACGTTTGTGCAACTATCCAAATCGAGATCGATGTTCAAAAGCTAAGCTCTTTATGGATATCCAAATTAGAATGAACGTACAATTATTAAATTTATTTATTAAAAACAATGTTTTTTAAAAAAAAAAAAAAAATATGATATTCCATATTTCTGCATCAAGGGAGGCATTTGTGATTCCTATGTTTTATTTCGCCACACCACTTGAATGCACTAGCTTGCATTACTAGCCATTTCTTAGGTGGGAAAAAATGAAGTTCTGTAAATAATTAAAGCTGGATTAATAAATGCAGAATATAACTGATTTTCACGTCCGAGTACACCCCGACGTTTCCAGTTCAGCCATACATTTGTTAATCTCTTGTTATGTATGAAGTAGCAATTTGATGGTTATTGAATATGAAGGGTCCAGGAGAAAAACATGTCAAGTCAATTTTCCATGTTTTTCGGTTTCCAGTATGGTTAGTTAAATTGAAAAGAAATCTTTATGATAGTGTTTCGAGAAAGGGGAATAACGTGTTAAGTCAGAAAATATGAACAGTTAAACAAAACACACCCAGGGGAAAAACATGCTAAGTCATAGTGAAACAGAGAAAGAACATGCCAATTCAATGGGTCAATGGTCAAGACCTGGAGGCATTTTGCGATTCTTGTCCAGGCCAAAACAAGAACAATACTGTTTTCAAAAACAGTTTCACAAGGAACACCGCTTGCAACATGTCACCTGTACATACCCGATAAGAGGACATTCATGCAACGAATGTGACAAGAACTCGAGAGTGATAAACCAGAAAACAAGAGCCGAGATGCCAGAAGATTGGGCTGAAGTCATGAAAATTGCAAGAGTGAAGCCTTCACCTTTCGAAGTGGTTGAAGTTGAACCAGAAATGATCAAAGATTGGACAACTCACCTGGACACACTATATCGGAAGAAATTACAGTGCGCTTTTCGAACTGTCAAGGTTTTACGTGTTTCAGAAGATAATCCTGCACTTATAAACTATCGGAACGTCTTCCATGGACCGTGGAACAATGTCACAGCTACAAAGAGCCAAAAGAAGCAGCAGCCATTGCAACATCAGCAAGTGTCAGAAACGGAGTTTATTCTGCCAAACATTGCCTATGATGGTGAGCTAAAACATCATATTTTATACCTAAATTTACTACCATGATTTTACGTGTTTGAATACGTAGTATTTTGTGTTATTTTTCAGCTCATTTGCCGATCACGAAAGATAAGTATGACGATCTGCAATGCTTGAAGTAATTTTGTACAAATCCTTGGGTGGCAGGCTGCTACACTGGTCTAGCTCCTAAGTGACATCAATGTTTACTTACATTTCTCGACAATATGAATTCATTGTATTTCCTTTAATGACAATTAGTTGGGTTTTCAAACAAAATGTTTATTGTGATTTCAAACGAAACATGTCACTAATGGAATATTGTTTTCTGATTAAATTATTTTCCTAGAAGTGTGCTTGCAGCAAGTTGTGATTGTATGTTACCTCTGTACAAGTACTTAAACTTTGAAATTGCTCCCCTGAAAAATGACGCATATTGACTTAACATGTTTTTCCCCTGGACCCTTCATATGTATGTTTTGACTTTGGAGTAAAATAAAACAGTAAAAGTGGCCGAATTCTCTTCCTTTTAATTAATATCAAAGTCGAGATAACTTTTTGGGAGCTTTAAAACTCGATGTTTTTACAAATTGAATTTTAACGAAGATGAAAATATATTTTTATTCTGACGCAATAAAAAAATAAGCTGTCATTTTTGTTGTTGGCAAATCGAATTCATATAGCACTGAGTCTGTTCAAATTTTAACATTCTTGTGATTAGTATGGAAAAATCTAAGGAAAGAAATCCATTTGGGATATTTTTAAGCAACTGAGGAACGTACGAACGAACGTAGAGGCGAGAATTCAAATTAACATAAGCACATGTTAATATAATATTTTAGAGCCACAAAGTCAGTCATGCATATATTCACTATTTCTGATTAAAAAATCAATGAGTAGAAGAGAGGGCTTACAAAACAAGAGTACGAATAGCTCAAGCTTAAGAAGATTGTGACTGTTACATTTTTTAATTTCACTCATAATAACCGAGATATTTTGAATTTCGAATCCCACCCTCTAACGCCCTCCTCCCCCCCCCCTCAATTCCTAATCCAATTCATTAAGAAATATGATCTTTAGTGCTGAATGAAAAGATTAAATCTTCGAGTCAAAAAATATAAGCTTTATTCATGTGTCATGAATAGCCATGAATCTCGCAAAAAAAAGGCCTCTTGACAACAATATTCGGTATTTAAGCTTAGAATAAGACTTTCATTATATAACACTTATTGCGAGTATGACATGAGTAGGAATGGGGGTTTACTGAAAGCTGAACACACGAATATAAGAATCACTCACGAATATGGTATAGATCAAATAAACATTTAATCAGGAGAATAAAGGGTTCTTAGAATAAAGGACTCTTGTGATTCTTGTTATAAAGTCTTAAGATGTTTTTCTTGGGAGAGTCAGATTTCCTTGAAATGAATAAATGAACAATAGTGTAGTGCAACTATTGTTTCATTTTTCTTTGTGCCTCGCAAATTTACAAGCTATGGAAAATGTATAGGGAAATGTATAGCTAATGAAAATTATACTGGCTATGTACTATAAATTACACTTCTTTCGTAATAATCATGAGTTTTTGTTTCACCACACACACACACACGCGCGCGCATGCATTTTGAATACCAAGAAAATAACCAATTGAAATGTTCATATAATAGGTAATTTGGTAAAGATGCATTCGTACATTTACGTGATTGATCTATTAAAATATTTTTAAAAAAATATTTTAAAATATGGTTTTGTTGATGTAAAAAAGCGACTTCTATGAAGTTGAAATGATGAATATCATCGACGATGAACGATTAATCATATTTTTCTTTGCCTTATCGCCGGCATCATTTACTGTGTATTATTAATTGCAAGAGATAAATTGAAAATGCAGGCTAATCACTGTCATGCTGAGACAGGACTGCTCATTTTATTATTGAGCTTTGCCCTTTGAGTAGCAATGAAATCGTGTATAAAGATAACCTACCATTTATTTTCGCAATATACCATTTGCTGAAGGTCTTGTTTAATAATAATTTAAATCCATTGCTAACACGGAATCCTTACGCTGAAGGAAAAGCAATCAGCCAGACAGGAGACCCATTATCATAGCTATTAGAAGTCGAAATTGAATGGATCCTATGGGCCATAAGAATCACTATACACGCACAACATTATTTGGACTGACTTCTAAAGCTCATTTTATAATGTAAAAGTTGCACATGACACGTCCAATAACACAAACATGTTAATAACAATCTCTAATTTATACGCTACATTGTGCTTCTGCCAGGACACAAGGAATGAACAAAACGATTCTCCTTACCAAAGATGTAACTGAAGGTAAACATTTATTAAAATATAATTTATTATCTATTTCTAAAAATGTATCAATTTAATCGAATGGCACACTGACTGGACAAACACAAGAACTGAAACTTAACTGCGTTATATTAAATCCACCATTTGTATTTGACAATCAGTTTTGTAAATTCTAGAAAGAAAGTAGATCTATCTAGAATCAGAAATGGCTAAACCAAATGCACGGATATTTGATGAGAAGAACAGGCAAACCAACATGTACAACTTGTAATGCTGGATTGACAGTTAATTATTTATTTAGTGATTATAACTATCATGTGACTTACGAACTCCCTGATTATTAGCCGTGTTACCCGTAATTGAGGGGTCGAAATACAAATGCTTTAGAAAAACTGTCAAAACTGGAAACTAAGCAGATTTCCCATGTACTGGTATGACACGATGATCATCTCTTATTACTATTTAACAGAATTTGGAATGAACTCAGTACGTACAGGAAAAATCAGACGATTATAAGTGGAGGTTTACTATGGCTGAAAACATAAAAATACATGTAACTCGCTTAACATTACACTTAAAGAAAAAATGTATTTAACAACAATTGCAAAAAACTAAAATTCTAACAACTTTGGTTATAAAAGCTTTTTTTGACGTACTCATAGTATCCGAAATATTTCAATTTTTCAATTATTCCCCCTCTAAACCCCCGAAAGCCGATTTCAGCAATTACCTAATGTGTTCTTTTGTGATGAATCATAGGGTTAAATACCGGGTGTGGTATAGATTAATTTAAATATTTTCTAGTTAAGAACGAAAAAATTTTAATTGAAGGCGTCATCACAACGTATTTACAAGTATCTCTAGCAAATATCTTTTGAAAACTATATGACTGCTTATGGGATATTAGTTGGAGTAGGGGGTTGCTGATGGTTGAATACAAAAAATGCAAATACAGTAGAGCGTCGATTATCCAAACTAATGTTGTCAGAGGTGGTTCGGATAATCAAAAGTTCGGATAATCAAAATTTTTATTTATTTTGTGTTTATTTATTTTCTTATAAATAATAAGGAAAAGGGAGATTTAAAATAACTTCGTAAAAAAAACAAGTTTGTTTATTTATTTAAACATAGTATGTGGGCATACTGAAGAAACGAGTGTTATGAAACACATACATACATATGTATAAGTTTTCGAATTGAGCTACATGTACAATACAAATACAATGTACACCTCACAAAGAACGGTTTGAAACTGAAAGTAAGCTATCCACAACCAGTTATATGAACGGAAAGGGTTTCACAGAATCTAATGCAATGAACAAATTAGATAGTGTATACAGTTCTAAGTAAACCAATGCATATTCAACGTCTAATTTCATTGAACACACATTGAACCAGATACAAATATGTAACGATTCTGTTTCTGAGAAATAATTAATGATGACGTTCTGAGAAAAATAATTTTATTTTTTTTTAATTTTATTCAAAGTAACAATAATTATAATATACCAAAAAGTAAATTAAATTATCACTCTAATTAAAATTACACATTAAAAAAAAAAAAAAAAAAAAACTGGTTCCGATAATCGAACGTTCGGATAATTGACGTTCGGATAATCGACGCTCCACTGTATCTCGGTTAATATTCAAGATAGAGAATAAATTTGTCGAATGTTGTGCCATGAGTACAACCTCAATAGCTGATTTCCTTGAGGGAAATCTGCTAAAACCGTGAATCTCTCTTTATTAGATTAATTATTACTCTCATACACCTAATGATTATTGATTTACTGACACTAATCTTAATGTTAAAGTGATCATCACCATTTAAAATGATAAATCAAAATTAACTCCAGAAAGTTAACTCCGAATCTGAAACAATTGTTGAAAAATCTCCTGTACTTCAAGAATTGACAAAAAATTGGGTATTGTTTTCATGATAAAAATGACTATGCGTTATTTCTATTACCATTAACGGGAGGAGTGGCATGAAAGTCAAACAAGCACCACTTAATACTTAATGTGAATAAGTTGAATGACTAAAAATAATAGTCTTTGCTAACGCAATCTATACTACGACTAGAAACAATTTTTATTCCAAACCAGCAACGAAATTCAAAGAAGGTAGAAGTGTATGGACTATACTTGAAGACCAGAGAATTCTGACGTGTTCATATTTGTTTTCCCAATAAAATACCATTTCTTGAAGCAAAACTATATAACTTATTTTCCTTCAAAACATTAGGGGTTTAACATTTATGTTTATTTGTTGTAAAAAGGCATTGAATTTGTTAATTTATTTCTTCTAGGTTGTCAAATACCTCTAAATAAACAAAAGTTCCTAAGCTGTGAGAAATTTTCGTCCGCCCTTCGAACCCCTTAAACCCTTTTAGTGATTTGGATGGTTAACGAAATTAAATCTATAAATATCAAAAATAAAGTCTTGGTTTCAAGGATAATGGAACATTCTGCTCGAAAGTTGTCTAGATATGGACTTATGCAGGACACACAAGCATGTTTTGGGATCGAAGTGCATAAAAAGTTAATTTTATTATAGTCCTAAGTCTACGTATTTCCAAGCTACCTGCATGACAGAAATCGTAGAAACTTATTCGAAGGAAAACAGCTATAACCGCTTACGTTCCAGTGACCAAAGAAAACCTTTTTATATAATGCATGCCTGTAATGAAATGTTTTCTCAAATTTGTGGGCTCGTTAACACGCTACCAAAAATGTCCCTTTCCTATTTGACGTACTATTCTTAGTAAAGAGTCATGCGTTTCAAATTTATACTGCTTAAATAGACTGGTTTTAATGGCTGTAGTGGGAAGTTTGGCGTCCAATTATATAAAAGAAGGTTAGAACTTCACTTCAAAAGACAAAAGTTGAAACAAGTATTATCTATTTTGTAGGTTCTTTCTATAACATAACAATGAGCCTTCATAAGTTTTGCATAATTAAACGTTATCTGCTCTCTAGCTTTACTCTCAAATAAGCTTAGTACTTGAATTAATGGACTAGTGATTAATTGGACAGCAATCTTAACAATATAGAAGATAATGTTGTGGTGTAAATGTGGCATTTGATTGGCTTTTGGTTTGAGACATGGTAATGCTTTTCACTGTTGATTAACATGATTATGATAAGCTTGATTGAGCTATCATTCATAAACAAGCAGAGCCAATTAGTCATAAGATAATCACAGTCCAAATTACAACGTGACCTTACTATAATCTGTCATTAGTCCTATGCTCATTGTCATTGAGAATTTCATCACATTTAACCTATTATGGGGTATATTTTTCCTCTGATTCCGAGAACTCACTCTTTTTCTAGAAAATGTCTTGGCAAAATAGTGTTTATCTCATCTTTTTGAGGCAGTTCTTAGTAATTTTAGAAATATTCTTTTTTTCACATTTTAGTTTATGCATTATTGTTACTTAAACCTAATTTTTGGTTTTAACCAAAATTATTCAAAGTGTACTGCGGTTTAATATATCAGTGAAAGAAATATTAATTCTTTTTTAAAAGAAAGAACACTCAGTTATTTTTTTAGTCATAACAACTTACTCAAATACAATTTAACTGATGTATTTAATTACAATTTCAGGAGGAGGAACATCATACTGATTTGCACTTGTCGATGTTTTGAGCTATAAGGTAAGAATACGCTTTTATATATTTTGAAATTAATTTAAGCCTGCTAATACCATTTCTAGCTATTCTGAGCGGATTGACAGTAAATCCCCAAGTCCTTTAAAATCATCAAGACGCCTTAGACCCCCCCCCCCTCCTCCTTCTGGAGAGTACCTCTTGGCACCTACTAAGGCATCCTACAGGATTTCTTTCAATAATGATTATTATTTTTCTATGAGTTATAAACACGCGGACAAACATTCAGATTGTTGGATAGTGTGAAAACATTAGGGATGATTCGTTTGAAGAATCCTAACTTGCATTTCAAGGAAACATACTCCTTACATATAAAAACGTAATTGAATTAACTGGGGGCAGATCGGTAAATTTACTTCAGGAGATTATTACGACAACTAAGACTAGCCCACTATTTAATTATCGAGTTTGAAAAGTACAATAGAATGAATGTTTTTTTTGTCAATGTTCTCATCACTATTAGAAGACCTGGAGTATGTCTAAGACATTTTTTAAATTTATTTATTTAAATGAGTTCTGCAACACCGGCGATTTACTCATAAATAAATCGTGCACAAAAAAAAGAATAGCATTAAAAAAATAGAAAGAAGGAAACGTAAAAGGAGTGAACAAAGGTGGTTTTTGATAGGTTCATTGGAATACCATTTTTATATGAAACAAACAATATTGTATGGAAACGTCAGAATGGTGAAAATAATATAAATGAAAATATAAGATCGACTGGGGGGGGGATAAATAAAAATAATAATAATAAAATAAGGAAAAGAGAAAAGCAAAGAAATGAATAAATAAAAAAAGGGGAAGGGGAAGGGAAACCAAAAAATAAAAATAAAATAATAATAAATAAAATTAATGTTTATAAAACCTGCTAATGTAGGAAAGAAGTGAGGAGTAGTGTGTGTGTGGAAATTGTAGATTATAGTGTGTTGTATATATTAATGTCTTTTAGGTGTTTAATGATTGAGTCTAGGTAATTACTGTTATCGGTCAAAAGTTCCTGTAAGTCATGTGGAATATCTAAATTGTCTCTTCGTCGACAGGTAGTCAATATATGATGTACAGTTAATGTTTCGTTACAATGTCTACAAGTCGGTGTGTCCTTGTTTGTCATTATATGTCCGTGGGTCAGCAAGGAATGGCCAATGCGTAGTCTGGTCAGCACAACTTCCTCTCTTCGTGTGCTCCTGTTACTGTTACAATTAGTCTACAACCAGCTGAGCTATAAATATAACTTTGAATTACTGAATTTTTAAAATTATTAACTACTTAAAGGCCCATTTGAATAACGGATGTCAGCTACAACCTACATAGAAATGGCCCAGGTATACTGAACAAGTATCCCGAATTTCAGCTCGATTCAATCTTGGCGCGGTCGAATTGCCACAACTCGCACATAGGCGATGTGAGCACTAGCAATAAATAAGTGGTGACCACGACAGTGAAGTAGCTCTTTTGCTGGACCAAAGACTGTTTTAAGAAGGCTGTCCTGAATTATTGAACAGAATGAAATTGTTTAGATATTTCTTGGGCTGTAGGGCGAAGAAAAGATTGCTAAGCTACCTGGAAAAGGATTTCATTTCTATTTAAGTTTGAATTGGCACTGTTGTCCTGGAGTTTTACAAAAGAATTTCTGAAATTTGGAAATCTTTACCTGTCACGCCCCTAGCCTATTCTCTGCTAAGAATAGCTCAGCTTTTAAAAGCAGCCCTTATATCAGGTATACTGGAAATGCATTTTAGACTCTAGCTGTTATCAATCCTCTGCTTAGTAATTTCATTTGAATGAGAAATGTATTGATGCCTACATGCATTCATGGCCGTACAAGAATGCGCCTGAAATCCGAAAAATAGTTGTTAAGCAAAAGTGAATAATTTGACGGCAAAGTCAATAATTAAGTGGTAAAAAGTAATTGTAAAATTTGTATTGACGATGTAGAATCATATAAATTATATGAGGGATCTGAGGAAATAGGGCTTGTCAAGGCCAAACTATTATAATCTACACTAGCTGGTACCCGCCGTTGGTGGGATGTCATGAAAGTGCTGTTCGGGTGAAATATAAAGATTGGATCTGAAAATATTCCTTACATTTTTGAAAAATCATTACCTTTTCATCGCGCACCAAAAATGTCATTCTATTCAGCCATTCTCGTGCTGTGCATTTGAAGTATAAAGTGACGATGGGACGGATAAAGATATTTGAAGTTGTCAACGAGGAGTAGACGTTGTTCACGTGTTGAAATTATCGTCCTTTGGGAAAATATAGTGAACATACACATTACACATACATTACATATACATTAGTTATAAATAATTTGATTCAATTCAAGTTAGGCATACTTTGTAATGGAATTGATCTATAAGGCGTTAGCCGGAAGTCAAGAGCCAAAAAAACGTTTGAAATTTACAAACTAAAACAGCATTACTGAAAAATATATTCTAATCACAATTTATTATTTACATTGTTTTCGTCCAGTACAAACAAATACATTGGCCCAACATACGTTTTGACTTCAATGTAAATCGTTACTCCTGGTTGTGTTAATAAAGTTAGACTAAGGTACAACTTGAGAATATCCTTTCGCTTAGTATGTACGCATACCATTTCTCAGTTCTAACGAGCCATTATTGTTTAACAATAGGGAGGGCCAGGTTAGCCGTTTGATTAAAGGTCACTTCAATTATGTTTGTAAACATACAGTTGTAGGTTCGATTCATAACTGGGCAATAGGAATTTAGTTAGTGGTGAACTCAATAAATAAAATATTATCCTTAATCCTATCCTGGTTAGAAAAGGGATATAACCTGTAGATAGCCAGTTAGCCACATCACCCGAGAAAAGACGTTAATAAATAACATTCATATAGCAATAATAAAGTTCTACTTGGCAACCGGAATTATGTTTACATTTTTAAATACGTAAACCAAAGCAACGTTCAAGGTTAAAACTTGATAATTACGACTGCGGTTTGAATTTGTTTGTTATTTTTTCTAAGTTTAAGGAATGCATACATTTCGTTTTAAGCTCTTTTGTTTAGAAATCTAAGGAACTATTACTTTGCATTTTGTAACAGGAATTTCTACCTCTTACTTCAAGAGAAAAGTTAATTTTTAAATTAGTACATAGAAATATATAAACATCTCCAATAAATCTTGAATGTAATCGATATTTTACAGTCCCATTTTGGAAAATTACTATAACAGATCCTCCACCTTGAGTGCGTGCGCTATCAAAACTTACTCGACTTTTCTATAGCTCAAGTTGTGCAACTCTTCAACATGAAACAGGCCTTGTAATTGTTTTATGCTATTATATTCCTTTATCAATATTATAAAAACATTTAATTTTGACCTTTGGCAATATTGTCTCTAAAAGGCAGTAATCACATAAAGCAATTGTTGCGCAATTCATGTAGCTCTTATTAAGCCGTTGACGTCACAGAATTTACCTCTAAGATTATGAGCTTCTACTTATCTAAGGTTTCATGGCTCGGATTACCTAACCACAACAAGATTATGCAATAGTCAGTATATCCAAAGGTCGTACACAAAAGCCACATTCGATTCTTAAAGGAAAACTTCCATAAATTTCTTGCTATTGTAACAAATATCGAAGAAAGCTGACTTAGTACCAATCCGTCAATGTGGAAATAATTTCGTATTAATATAAACAGATTAGTCTAGCAAAAGGACTCTGTTTTGCTTAAGACTATTTGTACGAAATAATGAGTACGTTACTCATTGCAAGGCTCCACTATACAAATTTGTTTACTTTCCTCGTCCCAGTATTTACAAATAATTTGTTTTGCCTTTACGTTCTCCGGCAACTTTGGAGAATAGATGTGGTCTTGTGGTCTCTCCTAGAATATGCGCAGATCAATTTCTAATCAATACCTTCCTGGTACTCAATATATATATATATATATATATACAATTTTGAACGGGCCTTATTTCGTCATCTCCTAGATAGGATCGATGGACATTTGAGAAAAATTTCAAAAATCGCGTAATGAGTACGACCTAAATAGCTGATTTCCGTTAAGAGAAATCTGCTAACTTCATGGATCATAAATCATAATAATGTATTGTAGTTAAGATTAAGAGATATGACGTAATGTATTGTTTAAATAATTTATTTCTAAATAATAAACAATTAGATTGATTTAATAATAATTCTGCAACAATCACAGAAAGAGTAGTGTTTTCAGAAAAGTTACCATCCCAATACATCATACTTGGAGCTGAACTCCATGCAATTGGATTGGCGCTTTAAAACATGACACCTACATCATCACAGTCCTACTAACAATAATTTGTTCGGTTTCACTAAGTTCATAATTAACACTCCGAAACATTTACACCACTCACCCAATAGCACTAAACATAACAGAAGAAATTTATAAATAACAAACATAGCAAAATACAATTACTCTATATTGGCTGCAAAGGCACGAGGACCTAGACTTAGTATGACATTGAGTACCCATTTCGAGGTGTGGCTACAATGTAGGAGGCACCTAGCCGTGAGGCCTTAATCCAACCTACACCAATCCAACGCCTCATGGTGACTGAGGATTCGCTACGATGGTCAGAAGCGAATCCTATGGAAGGGACAGTCTCCTACTACCCAGCTCCCACACGAGAGAAACACATGTACCAGTTTACCTGGCCTGTATGTCCTCTTGCTTTGAACACACGACCACTACGTCTATGACCGGCAGTGAAGGCAAGCCTCCACTCCGGACATCACCCAGTCCGTAGTTCACATTGAGTAAGCCGCTAGAACTTACCCCATTAAGGCAGGAGTGATCCCCTGCCCGGAACAGCAAAGCCGACTAAGGACCTACTGTTCCTACGGTTCCCCTACCCAGCAGCTACACAGCGGGGGCTGGTTAGGGGTGGTTAGGGGTGGTTAGGGGGCTTCCTGCTGCCACTGGGGAGGGCCGGCCCCGTTCCGGAAAAAAAAGACTTAGTATGACAGTAAAAAAAAAAAGACTTAGTATGACAGCAGACCACCAGGCTAAACTAATTTCTGAACTAACTCAATACACACAAACAAACTTACTATACGAAGACATAGTAGGACATATACGCCACTGAATCCCAAGCAAATGGCAATCAGAATGGATGGAAGTAAACCACCTCCGCAGCATCAAAAGCACAATTAACAAGTGGCCATCGAGCCCTAGGAGTACTAGGCGGAGGCAGTTTTTCTTGCCAGACTCAGGATCGGCCACACTTACCTGATACATAGACACTTAATGACAAGGTCAGACAAACCTATATGAAAATACTGCTTTCTACGCAATTTTTAAACACGGCTCATAAAAATACAGGTATTTTGAATTATTTTTTCCCCTCCCCTAACCCGACTTCAGCCAATAACGAAAATGATCTTTAATTATACATGAAACGTTTACAAAACGATTTTGGAAACAATCAATCAAACATTGTTATTAGTAGACTTTTTATGAATTCTTTTGAAAATCGCGTTATGAGTACAGACAGCCTTAATGGCTTAAGAGAAATCTGCGAATACGAGGTCCGTTCATAACTATACTCTTCATTCAAATCCTCACTATCATTGTCGTGCTGAACTGGGATGAGCTTTAACAATCTTATCAGCATTGTAGAAGGTATTATTTTTATCAGCACTCTAGATATATCTGTAATATAAAGCAGAATAAAATCAGTAAATAAAAGTCCTAAAATAAAGTAAATAAAAAAGTTGATTATCAAAATCAAGAGTATTAAATCATCAATACCGTATAATAATGTAGTTTTACTAAATTATAAAATAAATTAGTTAGTGGGGAAAATCCCTGATTTTCCTTAATTTGTTTTGAATGAAAAAAGGTTTTAGCTGTTTAAAAACCCAACTGTAAACTTATTTTATGTCACAAGGAAGGCTAAATGATAACCTTAAGAGGAAATAAAAGGAACCCAAGCTCTCAGAAATATTCTCAAGAATTAGACAAGTATTGAACTATTTATGTATGAATGTTGGTACCATGAAACATCTTATTTCTAACATTCGTATAAAATATCGTTTTCAATTAGGCCTTTATGGAAATAAATACGTTATGCGTGACGTTTTTAATGAAGATTTTACGTTCTTGCTTATTTGATCAATACAATACTCCATATTTAACCATCTTATTCAACATTAAGGATCCTTTAATCGCTGAAATTGAACCAAGATGGTGGGGACGTTTAGAGGGAGATATATCTCATCATGAGTCGGGCCGAAAAGTGTTGTACAAGAATCAATCATGTAATACATTAGTACTGTGTAATAGTTATTTATTATACAAGTGACGAAAGTAGATCATTCAACAACTCGAGTGAAACGTTTACCCACACGAGCGAAGCGAGTCTGGTAATTTCACGAGAGTTGTAAATACTACTTTCGTCACGTGTGTAATAATAAATTTTTTCTGTAATCGTGTAATACATGATCAGATCTAACCAGAATATGAACAAAATTAGGATGTTGTGAAGATTATGGTATGTTGTTGGTAGGTTATAAGCATGGTTATGAAAGGTTATAAGCATAGTTATAAAACAACTAGTGTTGATTGTGAAGTAGTGCAGTTATAAATAAGTGCAGGTTATAAACAAGGAAGGTAATTATTATTATATTTAAATTTTAAAATATATTGATTATTTCCACCAATAATTCATTCACATTTCAATTTATTTTGTTAAAATAAATTCTTACAATGTTAAGAAACATTTAAAAGCATTTAATTTCCAACTTCAAATTATTTTTTAATTTATACT